>JAPYYV010002885.1:0-36260 GCA_030522625.1 Copidosoma aretas
TTTTTTTTTTTGTTAAAGCAGTACAAAGTGTACTAGCACCTGCAGCTCTGGTACACCCCGCGTCTCCGGCTCGGAAAAGATATTACAACGAAGACACGACCGTGGGTATAGTACTTATATAGGTACAGGTAGCGCAGAGGGGCATCGACACCGCAGCCGCCGCCGCCACGGGGAGGGATTACGTAATACAAGTCGGGGCGGATGAGAAACTGGGCTGGGGAGATGAGTGAGAGAGAGAGAGAGAGAGAGAGATGCTGGAAAAAACGGCGGGGGATACTGTATACGCGTATCTCGTTCTCTGAGATTGTATACAAGTACTTGGGGGTCGTTCGCAAATTACGTAAGGGCCGTGGTGGGGGAGGGAGGGTTATTTGAAATCTTATGATTTCTTGTGCGAGGGAGGGGGGAGACCGAATCATTCTTACGGAGATGTTTTTCCCTACAAAAAATCAAATTCTCGGTAGACTTGAGACAGCATGATGTAATTTTTGTGCACTATGCAAAGTATGATTTAAGGTTCATAATAATTAACCGGATTAACGTTGGAGGCTAACGAAAAAAGTGTGATTGCTCGGAGTGGGTGCCGGTAGCATAAAGGACAGACTTATGTATATACGTCAAAAGGTATATAGAGGCCGGAGAAGGGAGCAGGAGCATGTTGGCAGCTTATGTCACTGTTTTCATTCGACGGAGTGCTGAGCTTGTAATTTTCACTGGTAAGTATCGTGTGCCAATATTCTGCCGATACGCTGGCTCGGTGAATATTTTTACCGTGATCGTGCGTGGTGATGAATTATGGCTAAGGAGATTTACTCCATGTGATTATTTGACCGTCGAGTATGATGCAATTTTATGAAAAATAAATAAACTGCGAGCTTAGAACGTTTTCATCCAAATTACTAATGAACTGTTTTGTAATTAACATTATCAACGTTTAATTACACGAGCTTATATGTATATTATATTCGTTAACCAAGTATTAATTTTTTCTTAAAATATTATTATTAGTTGGTGAATCATTCATTCTTGTAATCACAATATAATATTTAGTCGTTAGAATCATGGCACCATCTAGACATTAGTAAAATATTCAATTGTTTGGGGTTTTTTTCGTTTAAAATTTAAAGTTTGGACTTACTGTAACGAATTATTAGTTATGATTTAATCGAACGACAGTTTGTAAGCAAGGAACGTAACGATGAACAGAACATAGTTTTTTTTTGACAACATATGTGAACATGCAGAAAATTTCCCTCACAAAAGCACCAGCTTGCACTAGGATGACTCACCGAACGATGACGAAAGGTCAAGAGAAGCGGTGATGTATTTTTCCTCGAAAATGACAAATCGCCTCGATCGGCATAGATCAGTTTTTCGATTTCAAATCCGACGAATTCTAAAAATCGTAACAGAATGAACTATTACAAGCTGCCGTCATTTTGAATTACGTATTTATAAAAAGTATGTAATTTTACTCTGTTTGATAAGCAAAAAACAGAGATGTAAGACCCCAAACATGGTGTTCTACGAGCGGTGAGATCATTAGAATTTTGAAAAAAAACTTCGTCATCGCGTGAATTCCGATGGTTATATAGATAAAAAAAACTCGAGATAACAAGAAAAACTCGTGTGCGTCCAAATTTCTTTTTCTTTCAAACTTTCCTTCTCCAACAGCCTGAAAATTGTATATTGTATTATATCGCTTAGTAACGCGTCATTAAATTATGTACATGATGCATACTGAAGTTGACGTGTACCCTCAGGTACCATAAATTGGGTCATCAGCCTCTCCATCTCCCACGACACCAGGGATCACCTACATATTTATACTAATTAGAAAAATCTTTTGAAAATACACAACCCACGTATGGATATAAATATATTATTATGCATCGTAAAGATGATTATCAGAACGACAGAGAAAGGAACGCGCTGTGGATGAAACTTCTGTGGAGTAGAGTATGTATATAGAGCGCACTGCAGGGATACCGTGCGATAGCAATACAGGTATAACAGGCACCCATAAAAGAGAAGGATGGGAAAGAGCTCTGCGTGAGAAAGAGACACGGATGAGTAGGACGCACAGCAGCGGGCAGCGGAGCCTTTCCCTTCTTGGGTCCTATATCACGTATACCCTCGCACACGGAGTTTTACGCACACAAAAGCCCTATAGGTACACATAGATCTCTCGTCTCGCGCGTTGTACCTATATGTATCGGCCTATAGGGTTACCATGCGCTCCGGCAACGACCTCAACATCCGAATTCCGCGCAACGTCCGCCGCGGCTCTCACTAATAAGATACTTACTTCTTCTATTCTCTGAGTGAAAACTCACCCTGAATTTACTTATTTCCAGCAATGGAGCGGCAATGCATTCCGCAACCTCTTAAAAAGCTTCCATACTCTCAAAGTTCGGCTCGACTGCAACTCCAACAATTCGCGTCACCTTACAACCATTTGTGCATCCATCATATTACAAGTGACGCGAAGCATCAGAGCTGCAACTGAGCCCGCGCAGGAGCTCTCCAATAAGTTGCGGAACGCAACCCTGGGGGGTCCACTTTCGCTCGCCGGCCCGAGAGAAAAATCCCCCGACGCAGCTGCACCTGCAGATTTCTACTAAGCTGTGGCCCCGTATGGATCAAAAATTACGTAAGCTAAGCCGGAATTCGTATTGATGGTCAAGAAAAGAAAGTTAGCCTACGGGGTGCCGTGCTGGCACGGGACAACGGAAAGCTCGTCCCCACTCCCCATTTTAATCCGTAAAATAAACAGACGAAAACATCACGATTACACAAAAAAAGTTCACGCCTGTCCCGGTGAACAACAGCACCCCCGCTCCGAGACTCCGATTTGCCCTCCACACCTCGTTCATCCAGCTGGACTCTGGACCACGTGAGGCGCAGATACAATTGTCCCCGTTGACGTCCCCCCCTGACGAGAACCGAGGGAGCAGCGCTACTTGCGCCCGGTGGAACCCAATGCGGGGCATCTCCTCTCCGTGCATACGGCAGCTCGCGCGTAGTATAAGCTAGTATACTTACGTGCACGCGAGCCGCGAAAATTCGAAGGCTGCCGCCGGCGCCAAACATTTCTCCGTACGTACCATGTATATTATATCTGTATTGGGGTATATTATATATTATATGCTTGGACTAGACGAAGGCACTCGGATGGGGAGAAAGAGAATGGCCCCGCGTGCGCCTTCCTCCTACCTTATTGCGGCGAAGAAAAAGAGAGAGGACACGCGGGGAAGCCTCCGGGGCGACTCAGGTATTGAGCGCGCTGCACAGCCTGCACGAGAGAGAAAGAAAGACGGAGCGTATGTGTAGCAGTGTAGTGTATTGGTGTACTAGTGTTTGTGCATCGGTGTTTCGGAGCAACAGGCAGCTTTGCAGAATATATATGTATATATTGTAGAGGTAGGCATCAGGTAAAGTATAAGGACGGCGAGGAGGAGGAGGAGGAGAGCGCAGTTGAGCGGCACTACACGGCAGTCGGCGCTGCGCAGTCGCCAGGTGAGCACGGAATCGGGGAACGACGCGCCGGTCAACTCCGTTCTTGCCACCTTTCTTCCTCCTCCTCCTCCTCCTCGTCCGTCGCTCTTTTTCTCTCGCGAGCGCTTGCATTAGTTTTATATTCGTTATTGTTATTTATAAACGTGCACTTACCCACAAACGAAAAACGAGAGCGTACATGCAGGTTCATCGACACCCAGGACGACGCGATCCACTGCCAAACGGCAGCAATACCTGACGGTCTATATATATTATTATTATTTACACCTGGACGTGCGGTGCGAGTTCTGCTAGACGGGTGAACACGAGCAGACCGAAAACGCGTGTGTGCGCTGCCGCGTCCTCTTTTTTTTTCTCTTTATCGGCATACCTGTATACGAACAAGTCCGTATAATTACGGCACACGTATTCACGATAATATATACGTCACCTGTGTTTGTGCGCGTGGTTTAATAATAAGTAATCCGATAGTACAACCGTGGTGTATCGTCTGTACTTGATCGGATTGTTGTGTATGTGTGCCGTGTGAGCGCCAGAGATGATCATAACCTCACAACGGGCCGCGCAACAGGCAGCAGCAGCCGGAGCCTTACCTGGTCTCACCTGAGGACGACGAACTCCGAAACGAGCAGTAGGTGTATATGTATATCTATACATGTACACATACCTTCGCGTGCACCAGAAGGAAGGGAGAAAGGAATCAACACAGTTGCGGCGGGCTGGAGCAGTGGCGCAGAATGATGACGCGTACAGCTGAAGATAACACGGTTTATAATAAGTACTCCTTTCCCGAAGAATTGTGAAATAAAATTATCTACGCTCCCGCCGTTCCTCTCTGTTTCTCGACACTCTCTCTCTCTCTCTCTCTCTCGCGGGAGATACTGCGCGAATATATCTCTAGTACATGTAGTGGTGGTTCAGGTGTGTGACTAGTGTTTTTTTATAAATACGTTCATCTCTCGTCGTCGTAAAACAACAATAATACTCGGCAAAAGTTATACAAAGTGCTCCAAAAATCTTTCGCGCACACAACATCCAGTTAGCACTGGTACGGACAGTCCAAAACTGCGGCGAAGCGAAGATGCAGGTGATGATCGGCAGCGCGTCGACCGGTGGCGTCGTCGTCGGCGTTGGCAACAATAACACGACAAACAGCATAATCAGCAAAAACGTCCTCATCAGCAGCAGCAGTAACAACAACAACAGCATCGGGGCCATGGGACCGACCCACCTGGTCGCCCTCTACTTGGCGACGGCTGGCCAGCAGGGCAACGCTCTCGGCACCGACGAGGAGGAGATCACGCTGCTCGTCTACGTGCTCATAGACGCGCTGCAGAACAAAGTGAGTATAGTGCAATCCATGTGTTCCTTTATTGTTTATACTCGTCGTTTGTTTGCTTGAGATTTTTTTTCAACAACGCAGTACGCCGAGAGGGTATCGCGCGAATTTGCGACTAAAAATCGAGTCCCGTGCGACCGAGCTGAATGATTTTATTGTTGCTTTTTTTTTTTCAACGCCGCAAGCCGAGCGAGCAAAGGTGCCCAAGATTCGCGTATCGCAAAGCACCTGAATAAAGTGTGAGTCTTTAAATTTTTCCAAAGGTTAAATATTTCAAGTAAAAAGATTGGACCTTCTGAAGCGCAAGACTTATACAATAGAGACTTACAAAAAAGCTAAGCTCCAGGAGCAGTAATTCAAATTTGACAGTCTGTGACTTGCCCACGGACTTGCCAACTCCGAGCGACTATAATGGAAATAAGTAGGTGGACTTTATAAATAAAGATGATGCGAACAAGAGAGCTTTTTTTGAAACTTTTACAATGTAAAGTTTCGATGCATGAACTATCTGGTTCCTAAAGACTTCAGAAGTCTCTTCACATTCAAATGCTGTCAATCTGACACCATGAAATTTATTTATGTACGATAGAAGGGATGATATGAAGGATGCCGAATAAGAGGTTCGTTGAAGTAGCGAAAGCTAAGATAAGTAATCGCCATGTGTGGCTTTTCGAATGTGCGTGTTGTGCGTTGGCAGGTTGCTTGAAACAATGTAGAGTCAAAGTTGAGTACACTTCGGTTTTGAATTTGAGTTTTCCTCGAGTCCCTCGCTTTGAATTCCACTTCACTGTTTCGTAAAGTTTTTTATCGATTAAAGTTTGTCGTCGTCGTTAAAAAGCAATTTCCAACAAAACGAATCATTGGGGATTTCTGTCTGTATTCATTTTTTATTTTTAGTCATTTCTTTGATGAGACCATAGCGTTTTCGTGTACAGAAATTCTCTTGTTTTTCATGAAATTTTTCACAGTATCCAGATGGTTTCGGGGATCAGTTTCAAGTAATCGTGAGATCGTTCACGAAAAAAAAAACGTTAGTAAAAAATCGAAAAAAATTTAGTGAATAAGAATCGTAGTTTGCAAAAACTTTGTTAAAATTTGAACATTTAAAACAAACAAAATATAAAGGAGTTTTTTTTATCTCTCGAAGCACATTGTTACTAATAATTACACTGATAAGCTTCTGTGCTGAATTCGATTATTGAGTCATTAGCACAGTTAGTGCAAATCGAGTAAATATTTTTTTAAAACTTGACTCGGAAATTTCTATGGAAAAACCTGTATTTAAGTGTGTTTTTGAACACAAAATGTTTTTTGTATTCTATTTCAGAAATATTATAGCAGTGTTTCAACATTTTGGTATTTCGAATACGTATTTTACGATTCTGTGTATCAAAAAAATCGAATGTACGACTGTTCCCAGCGCGAGCTCATTTGAAAAGATATTCAACAGAATCAGGCAGCATCAATCAATATAGATACTTTACAGATAACACAAGACATATATTAAACCAATGAAATAAAATCGTTTATCTACAATCGAAGTGCTCTTCATATATTTTTTAAATACATGATATCTAGGTGTATCGAGATATCTCTGACATGTGACGAGGCGATTCGTACGTACATATAAATCACACGAATATTTAAATGATAAAACTCTTTGGGTCGTATCCAAGACTCGATTGCACTTATCCGACGAGATATAGCATATAGCTGCCAAAGTTGGCTTTCTCGAGCTTTAACGGCATTCGTAACGGATTTTTCTAAGCCAGCGAGTACATCGTGTGGAACTTCTGGGTGTATGTATATAATACATCAGTGTGTCGGAATGTAGGTCGAAATCCAGAGTATCCAAGAGGAGGTCTGAAGCGCGACCGTTGGTATCACGGTGGCTCCGACTTTATTTCTCTGCTTTAACATTATTCCAATATTTATTTGTCTTCCCTTTGCAAAACAAGAGTGTGCGTACACATTAGAAAAATCTCAAGCCCCGTTCTATATACTTCATTCTTTTTTTGTTGTATAAAAAAATAAAAGAAAAGTCATAGCAATTTATTTGTGCGATCGTTCGCCAAAAATTTTCGTAAAACATTGTTTGCGGAAAACTGTTTTTAATTGAACCATTGATTTCATTCAATTGCTCTAGCAATTATTTAAAATTAACTTCTCGAGTTAATTAAAAAAAAATAAGCTGTATCAAAATGATTAGTCAGCTAACAGTAAATAGAAAATGTATACTCTATCAATGTTTTATTGAAGAAACACAAGGTTTCGGCTGTATCGGTAAAAAAATAAGACAGTAGCACGTATAAGGTGCGTTTGTATGTGTCATGCCAAATGCTACTTCATTTTGGTCCATGCGTACCTCTGTCACACCAGCATCGTTCGATTAGGATTTAGAATGCCGATCTCCCGCGACAGCCACGAACCCGAGTTGCGCAAAATCATTACCAACCCTTTCACCACAATCGACCAATAATTCGCGCGGCCGCTCCGCAAAATTAACAAACAACAACGAGCAGTCCGAGAGAGAGAGAGAGAGAGAACAAAAAATACATGCAAATTGCAGCAGCGGCAACGGCAGCCACAATCGTACCTTATTATTACATGGGTACTCTTGATCCCCGCAAAGTATAACAGGAAATCGCCGCCACCGGCCGGGGCCGCGGCTGTCTCCGTTCCACCTTGCGCACACAGCCGCGGTGTGTATAAACTTTCCTCGCGATGAAGAAAACGAGTCACGCCCCTCTGCCCCTCTGCTCTCTCGGGTCCTTGCTTCCTTCTTCCCCACTGTACGGTGCGTGTCGTGTAGGGTACGCGCACAAGTGCTCTCCGATGATGCTCGCGGCAGCGCGCTCCAAAAAGACTATTCTCTCCCTTCATTATCCTTTGCTCCTTTTTCCCTTTCGGGAATGTGCGCCGGGGCTCCTCGCTGTACGCGTGTGCGCGTGTCTGTGCCGATATAAATTAAGGACGCGGCATCGCTTCCTCCTCCTCCTCCTCCTCCTCCTCGCCTTTTTCGTCCTTCCAGTTCACATATTTACACACACGCATTCACACTCGTGCACGCGCAAGAAGAAGTCTCCACTTCGCAATGCAAAACATGCGCCCGCGAATCTTGCGTGAGACGAAAAATTTTTTTGCCTTCCTCTGCCGCTGCGAGCTTGATTTCTCTCCGTGGCGGCGAGGGAGTCGTTATTTTCGTGTGGCGTGTGCGCGAGAGCGGGCGGGGGGGTATGTTATTACATGTACTTTACTCTCTGGCGTTTCGGCGAGTTTTTGTATACTCGTGCTGTATTATATCTGTGGGGATTTTAACGAGTTCGTTTTTCGTTTTTGTGGGGTAAATCGACGGAGAACAGAGAGGTGCCGAGCAGCAGCGCGTTCTTACACGCGCGAACAATGGTCTAATAAATATACTTTTCGATCGTAATGAGCCGGGGGAAATTTATATACAATATGCCTATGAGAAAAATACGGGAGGCTGTTGTGTTGCTGCAACGCTGCGACGATGTACGGTAATTAATTGTCTTCTTTTCGTGCTGCGTTTCGCAATTGGAGGCATTAATTTAATTGATTTACAATTGCTTTTATTACAAGTTAGATTTATTCTTCTTCACCAGCTGCTTCGGCCGATGAAAATGTTTTTGAAGCATGATATAATAGTTAATAAGTCTTTTATCGAAATGCAAGCGCTCGAGATGGTTTTTCGAATAATTTGAACTTTCTTGTTGAATCAATTTTCGTATTGTTCTTTTTGTTTCCAATTTAAAAAATGAATTTAATTGTTATCCGATGATATTACTTTCAAGTATATTTGCAGTATATTGTACGGAGAACAATTCTTTTTTTTGATGTTTGCAACCCTCGTTTCAACCAATTGATTGAAACCACTAACTTGGTAAGTGCGAAATAAATAGTTGGTGCAACTTGTAGTATTTCTCGATTTCTACTGTTTGAAACAGTTGGCACAATAATTCAAATATATTTTTCTTTATTTCATTCATTACTGTCAATCAAAATAATTTAATAGCGTCACAAACAACGCAACAATGACCGCAGCGACCATTTCCTAAATTACATCGACGATCCATCACCACCATATTGCTGCACGTGGCACTGCCATTGTTTCAGCTCTAAAAAGCTCTCTCGACTCCGTTTCGGTCGGTCCGTCCGTCCGTCGGAGGCGGAGCTTCGCGCCCTCGGAAGGTCGTTTTCGCTCTTGCGCCGCGCCGTATAGTAATCGTCGCTGTCGAAACACGTGCTTCCTCCAGTCCCCATATGTATTATTATATGTGTGAACGTGCGTGGGCACTACTTGAAATATGGTGGACTGTAACGCGAGCTCTATGATGTATTATTTGTAGAGTTAGATTATTTTCTTGTAAAAATAAACTGAATTTCGCAATTGATGGTGAATTTTACGAGTTTTATACGGTTGAGCAGTCACAACCATTAAAAATCGAATCACTTTGGAACAATGAGATTTAAAGAGGCATTCTACATTCAGTTTTTTACTATACGTCACATGAAAGCTTCAGAAATCACGTAATCGTCGAATCTAGTCATCGAGTAACTTGTAAATTGTGAAGAAAACAGATACTTAAGACAGGTGATGTCGATAAGATAAATATATATGCATCATATCGTCAGCTAAATAGACAAACTACTAATCATTCAATTCTCCAATTTTATTTCATTTTTGAATTTTAAAAATATATGATACTCTGCACATCTAAACATGATTTCAAGAAAGTATCGTCCATAAATTGTACAAATAAGATGATTCATTCCTCGATTTTGATAACAATGTTGTGAGTAACGATTTAGGAACTTACTTAGCAAAAATGTTTTTCCGATTCCATACAACTTTTTGTATCTTATCTTGTCATGCGATAACGCCTAAAAAACATTAGGGGAAAGCAAGAAAGCAACTTACAACAACGTATGAAAAAAATGAGCTTTTAATTATATTTTTGTAAGTATAAGAATATTATCATTTGTCGGGCTTCTCCAATTAATCTTTATGAACTCGCGTCTCTTTCGTATTAGGTTTAAAGTAACATCGTGTGTCTTAAACTTTTTTCTAAAACGTGTCCTTCGAAATTGTGACTCACACACACTTGTGCAACATCACATGAAACGTTGTTCACGTCCTAGCTAATCAATCACTCTGTACGTATGTACTAATACTTCGAAAATACACGAAAATATTAATAATCTTTCACGACACTATAATGCATCAAAAAAAGACTATGAATCTACGTTAGAGTAATGATTTATACCCCCTGCTTAGTTATCAGTCAAACATGTTTTATCGTACATCAATTCTTTCATCTTGCAGCCTTGTGGGTAATAATGCATTTAAGTATTTTAAACACTAATATTATTACTCTAAAAAAACTCTCAACAATCCTCTCCACATCAAATAACAGACACCTTGTTATTCCCGATGATATTCCAGAAGGGAACGGGAACACGGTTTTTTTATTAACTTAATTTATTTCAGACAAATCAATAATACAGAACGAATCAAATGGCACTCTTGTAAATCTCTTATCTTCATCAATCAACATAACTGCGATAGCAAGTGCTTATGATGAAATTTTCAAACTCTCCGACATAATAACACCAACGTCAACTTCTACACGTCGTATGAAAAATTTGTAAGACAATCTTTTCTAGTAAAATTTTTTGTTTATAAATTCGTTAGAATTCGTATTGCAATGTAAAAAACTTATACGCTTCGACAGTTTTAAAAACTCCGTCGTTTCACTCGAAAGAAATGAGAAACTAATCATTGAAAAAAATCAAAGATAGCAGTGGCGAATTGCCATAGATTTATAACTCTTCGAAAGTCCAGTCTTGCTCAGTTCACATAATCGTATACACAACGAACTCTGCATGGCTCGGCCGCGCGCTCGGTCGGTGGTTTCCCATGCCCTGTCAATGCTGCCGCTGCTCGGCGTGCAAAATCGCGATCGGCTCCTCTTCTTTCTTCTGCTACTTCTTCGCGCGCAGATATGTTCCGCGCGTCCATCGGCTCTCCTTTGCGCCTTTCGCGCGCGCACGTTTGCTTCGGCCGATGGCTATCTCGCGCCTCGATTTCCCATATACCTTATACCTACCCACCTTCCCATTCAGAGTTAGGTACTTTCTTGTACCGCAAACAGCGAGCCCGTGCGTCAATTCACTTTTGGATGCTATAGCCTGCTGCAGATATCCATTTTTTTTCCGTGCCCATCGCCTGTTCGCGCGCTTGTGGTTTCCTTGATTCAGTCGTGACTCTTGTTTAGTGATTTCTTGTGTGTTGTTTTTTTATTTATGATTGTGAAGCTCGGAAATGAACAATATCCAGTTTAATATTGAAAATTTTATAGGGTATTTCGAAATATTTGAAATTATAGCATTTTTAAATACAGCTGTTAAAATTGCGTGTATGATTGCATTTAAATGCAGTATAATAAATACCATAATGGAGGTGCTATAGTTATAAATTCATATTCACTTACGGTAAAGGCTCGAGTAAAGAGGCAGTTCCAAGTACAGTATTTTAAAATGCTGTATTTACGAATACAGTAGTTGCGTGTACTCATCATTATTTATGTCACTTTTTACGATTCGTAAACATAAACGGTACGCTCCTGCGAAATTTTAAATACCGTACTTCACAGCGAGTTTGCCGACTCGTAGTTAAGTCATATGTTAAATTTAAATTGCCTTTCTACTGTAATATCTTCAACTCGTGCGAGTGAATAATGACCATTCTTTTTTAATATGTATACTTCGAGTTTCTTTTTATTTAAAACAGACCCAAATTACAATAACCTTTTTCAAATCCTATTTTTGCTTTCGGCATGGTAAAAGAGTTATTTGAATAATGGATTGGAAGATGAATCGCAATAGCCTATTGACACTTAATTTCGAACAGTTCTGTGTCATACAGTAAACCCTCTTTCAATGGAAACGTGAAATAAAATGTTTTTGAAAACCAAAACACGAGATAAAACGATAGAGATTCTACTTTGTGTGTAGAATAATGCCCTGAAGAGTATGGAAAACATACAATATTGTAATAAATGTATCAAAACGCAAGAAAAAATTAATTATTTTACGGCTTAATGCTCGTAGTGGATTGTTGATAACGTTAACTACTTAGCAGTCCAATCATAGATGTGACTCTGGAATTATGATTTCGAAACCACCTGAGAGTTCCATCTATACTCTGCGTTACAGTTTCTCCAAATTTCAGTCAGTCAGCACATTTATCAGCTGTACACTTTCCACACTTTCAGCAGTAAATTTGATAGTTAGGGGCGTTGACTTGGACGTTTACTGCTGTTGTTGTGTTACGCTGATAATGAGAAGTACAGTATACGGTGCGGTAAGCTTATTTGTTTATGGTAAGCGGTGTACTGCAACGTCTGCAACATCAGCAATCATCGAAACCAGAGCCTCTAGCTATAAAAGTGTGTTGTTGACTGCGATTGCAGAATACACGCTTAATTTAATTTTACCGTTCTGTCTGTTATAATATCAGAGTATACGTGGTGTTAACAGATAAATTATTGTTTGAAACCATTTCTTAATATAAAAAAAAAAAAAAATTAAAATGCCTAACGATATAGTATTTAATTATATTATATAAATACTTTGGATATTGTCTTTTAATGCTGTATTTCGGTTATTAAAAAAAATGTTTTTCAATATTAGTGGAAATTAAAAAAAAAAATGTTGTTTACAGTTAAACTTAACTAATGTGGCCGCAAAAATAATCTGAAAAATAATATTTTTATACTACTTCATAGTAATGCAACAAGCTCCAAAAATTTTCCTTCGTTTGAGCGAAAAGTTAAATTATGAAGTGCAAATAAATTAGAAATTTCTAACTTTGTATAACGTAAAACATCTCCATTCAGAATTATTAATATTTTTCCGGGACAATGAAAAATTCCGTACCAAAATTTTTTGAGGATCCAGGAAATCGATCACTATAAAATTTAGTTACTTTTTTTTTCTTTTTACATTTAAAACATACAAAATATATTGTTCGTTTGTATCGTCTTTACAATTCCCAATACAACAACTTGCATGCGATGTTTTGAATTTCAAATAAAATTTTTCATTGACAATTAAACTATTGAGATATAAAATGTAAAAGGTAAAAAAACTAATTGAACTTTAAACAACATCAAAACGCATTTCCTATTCTTCCTCTTTCATTGCGCAAAAGGAATTAATCTTTTCCATTGTTTTCTGAGAGAGCGTTAGTTTGATTCTGCGATTATTATTATAACGATACGCAGTCGTGCCGTGCACGAGGCTTTTGGAAACATTAAGCATTCTCTCGTATAAATGGCCTTATATGCAAAAAGCACGTTTGTTTCCGCCGCTGACCTCCGACCCCGAGAAAAAATATGCACGTCCGCGATCCATTCTCTTTTCTCTCTCTCTTTTGCGTAAACAATTTGCAATTCATGAGAGTGCAGCTTTCGCTTCTACAATGTAAGCTTTTATTTTTTGAAAGCATTTTATGTGTACGTTGTTGAACGCTACTGAATGCAGATTACGAATTCATCGGTTATTTATATTCAAATGAGCTCGCAAATGAGTCAATGACAAAATTTGACGTTAGATATTCGGATTGGTAACTCGAAGCGCTCCGAATAAATGTCTGTAAATTAATTTATTAAAGTTTAATATTCTGACAAAAATTTTTTTCGGACGTGTAATATTAAATAAAATGCTAATTCTAGATCCTCTTTATACTAAAGATTCAATAAAATCTATTTTTGAACGTGTACAATTCACGTGCAGTTGCTCATGTATATAATACATACTAATTAAAGTTCCATTAAATGGTTGCAAATTTCTTTAGAGCTATTAAAAACTTAACGAGACTTAAACTGCAACGAAAACGTTGTAAATCACAATACAATCAAACATATTTTCATACCATCTAATTTAAAATTCTAACATATATGTACAATTTACCATCTGCATAAATATTTCATAGCTTGACATACAAATAAGCTCAATGATTTCAACAATCTCTAAACATAAATCCATCGAGCTCAGACGAAAGAGAGAGAGAGAGAGAGAGAGAGAGAGAGAGAGAGAGAGAGAGAGAGAGAGAGAGAGAGAGAGAGAGAGAGAGAGAGAGAGAGAGAGAGAGAGAGGCTAACCAAGCGACCAGAAGCCAGCCTAGCGCGATTTTACCAACTCTTCTCTTGATCTGGAGATGTGTACACATTGTATGCATAATTATCTCCGATGCCGAGAGATTACAGTTATTAACTTGCCACTCGATTATACAGACAATTTTCTTGAACGTTGTGATACTTGATTTCTCAAGCAAAGATAAAAAAAAAGCAGACGAACGAAATATAAAAAAATGTAGCCCCCCTCACATAACACGTCCACGTATTTTCTTGGAGGTGAAAGCTGTCTAAATTATTTAGCTGGACAGTATGCCCCTCGATTCAAGTATGTTGGCAAGGCCGCCTCCGGCGTTGAAATCGACATTGTCGCAAATTCATCTCGGCATTTATAATTTTTGTTTCGTCATTTTTTTTCTAGCTATTTTTAGCAGAGCCGGATTATGGTTTTTTTTTATCATTATGTTTGTCATCTGCAGAAAGAAGGAGACGGTTCTTTTGATTCTCACATTACAGTTTCACTTTGCAAAGTATATTATTTTCTAGCATGCATGTGATTATATTAGAGTCTCTTGTCTAGTGCATGAGCTCCGATTCAGACTTTTTTCTTGAATATTGTTCGATCGTTATGTGACTTATTTTTTCTTCTTCTATTTTTAATCATTATTAGAAGGTGATTCGCGGTAATGAACTCGTTCTCAGGTATTTTTCTCGAGTTTTGTCTTAAATTTTTTTTCTCGCGATGTTGCACGAGCGCCTGTTTTTTTTCTTCTTTCCTCTGAGAAATATATATTCATACGATATGATAAGCAGCTAGACTCTCGCCGTAATGCGCATGTTCTTATCTGTAACTATTGTGATAAAGTCGTTTTTTTATTTTTCTAGCTGAAATTCAGTTGGTGTCATGTTTACTTTATTTTTGTGTTTTTCAATACTTCAATGCTTGCGTGAAAAAAAAATTTGTTCCATGAATAAATAATTTTTAACATTACTTTTATGGTTAAAACTGTGTACAATAGAATCTGTATTACACAGAAAGTAATTGCTATAGACTGAGTAATACGGTGTTGATAATTTGAGATAGAATAAACAATTTTCCTTTCAACATTCATTCATCATGAAAAATTAGTTTTCCTACCTCGGGGCGTTTTTGGTCACCTTTCGTCGTTTACTGCGCCCTCGGTAGGAAAAATTGGTTCGCACCTGGTGCGCATCCAACCAGGGCGATCACAACAGTCCCCCGGGCGTTGCTTCGCAAACGCCCTCGGGCCCAGGGATCGCCCTGGCGACATGCGCCACCAGGTACGAAATATACTATTTTACACCGTAGTAATTATTAACAGTATTCAAAAATGTATGATCTTCCCTGATTTAAGAGTATAAAAGAGTGTAAGATTAATAGTATGCTGGTATGATAGATAATGTTTATCTTGCGTATTAATCTCGTTAGAACGATATTAATTTACCACCAAAAAAATTGAATTGTGAACATATTTATTCGTGAAATTCTTTAGTTGAATTCACAATTGTGTTGTTTTTTTTTTCAATTCGTGAGAGAGTCGTAAGGAAACGCGAAGCCATTACTTTTGCGGCAGTGTTAATACAATCAGGCACAATTGCTGGCTGTGGTATAATCAGAAATAATTGTGAAGTGAAAGCTCTAACCATAGTCAATTATACGCTGATGAAAATCTGATGCTTATAATTAATTAGAAATGGGTAGATAAGTTTTGAAAATCTCAAATTTGTATTCAATTAAAATTCTTGTAATGTTCAAAATCAATTATTTCTCAAATAAATCTTGCTTTCTTTCTAGATAATTGATTAAATTTAATAAATTGTACAAGAAAACAAGACAGTTGCTAACCTTAAGAGGGAACACAAGATAGCTTGCTCATCCTATACTTAATAATGCGATAAAACAGATTCAACAAGCAAACAAGCGCGTGAAAAGCAACTCTGAAGGGGAAACTACAAGTTCACGCACACGTGGGAAGCGTTCACAATTGGTTCGCATCGAGCGCATACATCTCAAACGTGAGAGACGAAGGCTCACATATTTTTTACTCGAAATACAATACAACGAAAGAAACAACTCGCTGGCGGCAGTCAGTACGGCAACGTTCGTTTCGCACCACCCCGAGAGAGCTATATTTCCCAATGCTTGTACGGGAAGTATAAAATCTGCACACAAACAGCCAAGAAGTTCGGCGAGAAGTGAGAGGCGCATGAGGTACACATAAAATTCAAGTCTCTCTTGGGCGAACGGTGAAATTGCATTCGCGGAAAATGCAATCTACCTGCTTCGGCCAGTGCCGAGCGTGTCTTTGCTCTCTACGCCCGTGTACAATTGCGGATGCTAATGCCGGGTTATTACGCCAAGGCAGTTGGAGGGGGAGAAGGGAGGGCGACCACTGGCGAATTACGTTTTCGCGCAAGCTATGAAATTTGTTCATTCGTTCGGAATTGAAGTTTTCCTCGTGTTGTGCGCATGCTGTGAGACTGGCAGGCGGTTTATAAACATACCTGAGTTTTTTTCAAATATAATTTATGCGCATTGTGCACGTCAATTTGGAGCAGATGTATTTTTTTACCTGACAGGTTGTCAGTAGAATTTGACGGTAATGTGTGTATTTTTATTGGTAAATAAGAGTTTTTTGTTTGAAGCGTTTTTCTATCGAAGATTTTTTTAGTGTCACCCGCAGATTTGCATAAAATGGAAATGAGCAAAAATCATGGCTCTGTCTGGTTCTGCTCGCTTAGTATACAATGCGGGGGTCAAATGCGGGTTGACGTTCGCTTCCTGTCGGATATGCCACGCGACCACAACGACGTCAGTAACAAACAGCCACACAGCAAGACCACTAGCCCTGATATGAAAGAAACAAAGAACGAATTTGTGTAAATTATTTGGTGTTAAGATTGCGAGATTGATCATTGCACTGCTTGCTTCGAAATTGTATACCAACTGAAGAGATTATGCAGAGGAGGAGAAGTATAAGTCTCATTGACAAATAATGTTCATGCCAGAAACAAATAGAGCATTTTGAATTTTTTCGAACGTAGAGATCCGGCTTGTGGAGAAAAAGCAATGGGGGGCTAGTGGCAAGGGGTCTGTGTATCTGCAAGGAACGCATATTCAGATAGTTATAGGTAAAGTAGATGAATTGGGAAATAGCAAAAACAAAATCATAGTTCTACTTTGAAAATTTCTTTTTAAGGCTTAAGCGTTACAATATTTCTGAGTTTAAATTATAATATTAGGGCTGAGTAACTATCTATGACTATTCTCGAAGATTCACTTGTAATCAAGAATATTATTATTCATATTACCTTTTGAAAGTAAATTATTTTAATCACGGTCTGTTGCACGAAATTAAGTCGTAATATGAACTACAAACAATGCATAAGCAACTGTTATTAAAAATGTTTTTTTCAATAGCTTTTTGTATACTTCTTACTTATGGAATTTTCAAAAGAACACAGAAGAATACAACAATACATTATATTTCTATGTGAATAATTTTATCAGGTAAATACTAGTATTATATATATTTACTGAGATAAAAATAATTTATTTCAATGAAAAGTGAATCATTTTTTTAAATTTTTCTGCGCATTAAAAAATACCGTTGCAAAAACGTGTCACACCAGCATAAATACATTTTTTACTCTTCTCATCACAAAAAGTAAAAAAAAAAAATGAAACCACTCGAAGACAAATACAATTATTTCAGCGCCAAGTTATTCTACGACTTGATTCTAATGCAACGATTGTAGTGTTGTTGAAATTCAATTGAAAAGCAGAAACAAACTAGTTCTCATGTTTTTCAAAACTAGACAATTTTACCCGGTACGCATAGTCGTTTTTTTAAAACACAGTTCACGTTGTACCTGTGTGTTCCAAGTTCTCGAGGAAAAAAAATTTTCAATCTGTTTCGTATAAATTGTACGTTCGATATAATATGTATGTAACATTTTTTTCAAGATTCATCGAGATTGACATACGCAATTAGCAGAATATTTTGTTGCAGCAAGACTAATAAAAAATAATTGCCACTGGTTCGGCGCGCTTATCATCAAACAATGTAAGCTAGCTGCAGTATTTTATTCGAGCAAATAAAATTCCCTTGTATTTTTGTAGTGATCTGTAATTTCTTAAAACCTGAAGACTTACCCAATTAAAATTATCATAATCTGAGCCGAGGAGCTGCGCACTCTCGAAGAAGACTCTTAAAGTATTTCGAAGTCTCAGAAAGACTTTGCAGTCCGCAGTCTCTCGATCTGAGCTGCCTCAAGTATAGTCAGCTTATTTTATTATACCCATCAATCGCACCTCGATCGCACCTGTAACCCTTTATTGAAAAATTTTGCCGATATTTACATCTTCAATTGTCATCAGTGCTTGTGTCTAAGTAAAAAAAAAAAAAATCCACGAGAACATACGAGTTTTGCCCTTCAACTCCATCAATGTCTTGAGTAAAGGGGTCTACTTTGGTGGTACTTAAAAATACATGACACCTTTGCCTGCTCCTTGCTTCTGCCATTCACAAATTTCGGCTCATAGTGGCGCGTGAATGCCATTAGCATAGAAAAACGGCTTTTATGCTAATACGGAGAGACAGAGAGGGAGGGAGGAGGGCGAGGAAGAGAGAAAGCGAAGGAGAGAAGGGGATATTTTAAAAGAATGCTTGCTTACTGGCTTGTTTACTACACACACGTTTCAGTTCTTTATTTTCACCACCACAGTTGTTCGAATTAATTTATGTGTGTGTAAATGGTATTGCTCATGGGCAAGGGTGCGTTGACTCTTCGAAGTAGAGAACTTGAGAATTTCTATACTTCCATCGACTCAATTTCGAGAAATTTAATGCGCCGTCGACATTTAATTTTGAAATATTGCATTTTATTGATGACTTATTATCGGATCAAAAAGGTATGTAAGAAATTTTTTTTTTTCTTATCGATATATTTTATGGAAAAATTATCTTACTTTTTAACTGAACAATCGAGCCCGGATTTAATGTAGCGTTAAGACCTTACGTCTAAGAGATATATTTTTTTGTTTGCATCACGCATCTCGATGCATGCTAAAGCTTTACACGTGAACGACTACTTATCATCGCCCTGTTATTCACATACTCTCTAAATCTGAATGAGTGAAATTTAACTTAAAATAAGTGTATAGTCACTTATTGACGTAGTCATAAGTGAACAACGTAGAATGAGTGAATAGTAACACTATCAATAAGTTAAATATGGAGCACTTTTTGAATAAGTAAATAATCACTGTAACAATAAGTGAAATCTGAAAGCACTTTGTCAATGCGTTCTCGCTTTTTGAATAAGTAAAAATGAACGTAATCAAAAAGTCAAAAATAATATTTTTAGCATATTTATTAGATTATGTGTATCATTAAATTATTTAATTTAATAATTATTAAGTGGGTACTTGAAAATTTTTTGTTATATCTAAGGCTGTAACGGTAAAAGAGTTTTGACAATGTGGTGGACGAAGCGGAGAATCGAACCTCTGACTTTCGGCGTCGGAGTCCATCATCTTGGTCATTGTCCTACAGTGATTTTAGTTAATCATAATTAAAAATTCGTGTATATGGTACTGTTGCATAACGTTTTGACGTTAAGATGCTATATTTTTATTCTCTCAGTTCTTTAGATCGCAGTTTAGTGTATAGTTATTGACATGACATTTTTGCAAAATATTTTTTTTCTCATACCCGATACAACCATTGTTTCCATTTTAATTTAGTATCGTTTGAAACATTGGACTCAATGTCAATTTATTTTTAATGAATGTTAGAACTAGTTCATAGCAAGATAAAATTTGTTCATTTTTACTAATTTAAAAATTGCTTTTACGGCATTGAAAAGAGCTCATTATAAATAATCAACGAGTATACACAATCACATATTAGGATGCTAATATCAGATAAAAAAAAGGTTTTTTTTTTTTATTGACGATGAATCAATAATAAAGTTATCTATTGACTGCCTACTCTGTCTTATTGAATTGAAAAACTTTATTTTGTATAGTTATTGAGTTTTAAATGCTTAGGTCATAGGGTAAATATGATTATGGGGTATAAGTAGTTCAGATTACGGAGTTCTAACAGCTTGGGTTGGATGTAGTTTGATTATACTAGGTTTTGTTACTGCAAATTGTTAGTGCAAATTCAGACTGTATACATAAGCATTACACAATGTACAAACAATAATAAGTCATCACTTACAGTTGCACTAAACGTTTTACACTCGATTTTACACGTATATACAGACTGAAAGCTATGAATTCTTTCTTTCATTTTTCGATTGCGAAAAGTCCTTGTCGTTTATTTCTCTTTTATTTTGGCACGACAGGCTTTCGCCGGAAAACTTTTTTTTGTCACTCACATGCGGGCTCATATGTATACGTTACAGTCACGATAATATATATATATTTATACACGCATTCAGAGCAACAGATTCGGTGTATCAGCGAAATTCATCGTCTCGCGTTGTGCAACTCGTTTGTTTCCGCGCGCACGTGCGCGAGCGAGTGTCTTGCATCGTCCCGCGAAAAAGACGGCGTGACTCGCGTGAGCCTCTTGTGAGCTGATTTTTTTTGTTTTTTCATTCTTACTGACTTTCAAAAGTGATTCATATCCATTGCTAATGTTTAGTTATTATTAATGTAACTATTTTTTTTTTTCCATAAACTGTATACATTACTGCGCGATTAAGCTCAGCAAGACTAACAAAAAGTTTCTGCGTAATTGAAATTCAATGTATTATTTCCGCTATTGTTAATTAAAAATCAATGATAAAAAATCTTTTAGAAACACTTGAAAAATTCTCCTAATGTACCGTAAAATTTCGTTGGTTTCCAATTGAGAATATCTTTGATACTTAGTAAGCATTGGTTTGAAATAATGAAATACTGTTTCGTTAGTTTTCATAAGATTAATTTAGAGGTGTAGTTCTGTGTGTTTTCAAAAAATAAGTCTCATTTATATATTCCCATTAATCTTCATCCAACACTATTGACACTGTTGCATTAGCTATACTCTGCAAACTTCAGATTACACCGACCTTGTATTTGTTGTTCAATGGCAAAGTATAAATCGATCGACTTATCACGATCTATGCTTTACGAGTGATGATAAGTTGATACGTTGCGCAGACCTTTTTTGAAGCATTTTTTCTTAACAATTATGACGCTATTTTCTAATCAGTCACATTGAACTCGATATACTTTTTTTTAAAAGATCGAGTCACAACCTGTATTGTTTTTCGCATTGAACTTTCATCGATTTATTCAAATTCCGAGAAATTCTGTACTATTTCGTCAAACAAAAAAATTTACCAAAGTCCAAAACAAAGACGATACGAAAGTATATATCTAACTGTCTCATCCAACAACTCAACTGACAGCTCAGTTGAGGAGATATTCGAGAAACAGAAAGTAAAGGGAAAAGAGAAAGAAATTGAAGAGAATCTCTGGATGGTGCAATCCGAAAAAGAATTGGAGCAGAGGCAGAGGATGATAAGAAGCAAAATCCCACAAACTCGAAACAAAAGTGGTGATTAATCTTAAGCTAAGTGCTAGCTAGTGTTTCATAAAAATCAAATGTTAAAGAAATTACTGAACAAATAAACGAGTGAAACAAATCATCAAGAAACTAACTATAATCAAAAGTGATGAAGAATAGTAGTGGAGGCACTAAGTTATTTAAAATTTAAGAAATTGTAAAATTATAGTTAAAATCAAAGTCACAATCTAAAAAATTCCTAAAGTTTATACATGCATGTATCTAGCTTGTTTGAATTTTTTTTTTCCTTTTTATTTCCCTGGTTTGTTTTGTTAAACAGTACAAAAATTTAAGTAGTCGACTTAAAATTTTTTTTTTAAGTTTAGATTAAGTAACGTGCATTATATATTATGTCCAACACGATGTATTCTATACAGCACCAGTCCGTAACCTAAGCCCGAGCTTATTAGAAAAACCACACCACACCCGGCCGGTCAGCAATCAATTAAGAAGTGCAAATCCTCACTCAAGCATCCCGCGTGATAAATAATTACGCGGGTACCAAAGATCCACCGGCGAACAACAGAGAAGCGTCGGGTGTAAGTAGCAGCTCGACAGACTAGAAAATGAGATCTGAAAACAACACGCTTTTGTTGTGCGCTCTCGCGTGCTTCCATCGCGACTATTATGATACTTTACTCGAACGACGTCGGCGCAGAGGGAGAGAGAGGGAGAGCTTATTACTTAAATTAATTAGCAGAACCGCCAAGCTGCAGCGCTCAAAAGCGCCCGCGCCCTCCGCTTTGCCGATGACTTTCTCGGGGTGTACTATACGCGCGCTCTCGATGATTCTCTTCGTTCATCAAAAGCGAGGAAAAAATTTGCGGTGAACGCTGACACGTTGCTGGTTCCGTTGCAACTATACGTGAAACGCAAAAAAAGGCTAAGGTCATCATCAGCCCGTCATCTCGAGCAGCGAAACCGGAGAAGCGGAATCAGCAGTTTTTACACCATTAGGGACGAGTTGATCGATGAAAACACTCTATACTCCGCGTTTCATCGCTTCCTGACCGATGCCCACCACCGAGGCGATGTATACAATTTCAGCACGAGGGCCCGGCCTCGGCGCACGCGCGAGGAAACCATAAATTTGCTCTCTGCACCCTGGGCTGTATACTGGGTGTATACGCGGGGCTCATGAGTGAAGGCTCATCGAAATATACCGTCGGCGTGTGGTCGGAGATGCGGAAGCGCCGATCGACTTTTTAATTGGTTCGGTGTGGTTTTTTTGTTTCTTGCCTGAACGTTCTTTGATACGTGTGCGTGGAGGAGCCGAGGAGCAGTACCTATACCTATACTTTACCTATAGTGCTTAAGTGCAGGCGTACGCCTATGAATATGCATTTCGCAACTCACTGCTGTATTGGTTGTATAATTGCAGGGGCGCGCGTACATTTCGATTACAAATGGGGTCACTTTGTACGTACTTATAAATTCGAATGGAAGCTTTGGTTTTTGTCGAGGGGTTCGATATTCCGAGTGATCGACCCGTTGTTTCAAATGTAGAGGTTAAAATCTTTTTTTATATTTTTTATACAGTTTGTATATATTTTGAAATAACTTGTACAGAGTCGGTAGATGCCTATATTTGACTAAACGATGTTGCCTCAGTTGACTGATTCCCGTGTTTTAAAACTACTTTATACACGATACACTAAATTTTGTTATAATTATACACTAATTTTACAACCTAACATTAATTATGTTTCAAAAGTCCGGAAAAGTATCTGCGAAAGTCGGGACAATACATTCTTGACTCATCGTTAAACGATGTACTTTGTCCGTAAAAGAATCATCGATTCGACAAATCATCGCTTAACTCACTAAGCGTGTGAACATGAAATATTGTCATCATCGCTCATAGACGCAATCCTCGCGCGGCATCGTTCGCATTTTTGTAGCTTACTTAGAGCTCAAAAAACGCGAGAGAGAGGGAAAAACTCATCGGCCGTCGTGTAAGCCTTGATCAAACATCGTTCTCGGTTGATGGATGGTCTGGAGAATATTTATGCCCAATGCTTTTCCAGCCATACAGTGCACCTGGTTTTTTTCCACTAAATTCGATGTTTACGAAAGCGACGCCGATGCCTAAATTAATTAAACCAACGTTTTTACCCACGCACGGATGCTCCACTTCCTCATTGCAAGGCACATGATACCAAACCGCACGAGTATTCCACGCACGATGATCTAAACGCTTTCGCTATACTCGCGAATCGTCTGAGATTACCGCCTCTCTAAATACGGAAAGATTTCCTCGTGTGATACCCATCTCCCCCTATATCGCGCTACGCGTATAATTCAATAGACAAACTTTAAAACGGCGTCTGTGGTATTATAGTAGTAAATGAGAGAGAGCCAGGAGGCGCGTGTGATGATGATTTGTTGTGTGTGTGCACGTACATATGTATACAGGTATAATCGAAAATTGAAATCTGAATTGCAGGTAATGGGCAGACAGCAGTACGTGGTTAAGCCGATGGTCATGGAGGATGAGAGTAACGGCAGTAACGGAAGCGATAATCCAACTGTTGCCGGAAGCAGCGGCGTTGTCAGCGAAGCGGCCCTCGCGCACGCACCTACCCTCAACGAGGACTACCTGCGCGAGCACGGCATTCCTCTGGCACAGGCCATCGAACAGGTTGGCTATATCTTTTTATTTTACAATTAACTCGCACTTTATACATTTTTTGTTTTTATTTCATCAAACTTTATAACTTGTATATTATGAACAGTGCTTTATTTAAATGAGATTACTTAATATGGATGAAAAAACGTTGCAAGTATTAAGTAACAGGATGTAAGTACTAATTTCAAAAGTTTATGATAGATTATACACTTTAAATAATATTTGTTAGACGAGTAGAACACGGAACTTTGATTTATTCAATATTTTTCTTTTCTTTTTTTTCGTACAAAGTTTCATTCTTTTACATTAATTATCCATAAGTACATCACTTTAACATAGATAGTCTTACAAATATTGTTATGCAAAAATGTTTTTTACTCGTTTCAGAATCATTATATGCTATAATTTTTTAACTGATTACAATATATATTATCTTGATCGATTATTTAACAAATCAGCTTTGGGCGTCCTGTCATTATTTTAATAGAGGTGTAAATAACATTGATCAATAATGAAAATTAATGAAAAGTAGCTCGAAATAGAAATAGTAATGTTAGAACTCCAGATAACGCATTAAATGCCCTTAGTGAATACATTCTGATGAAGAACTGGATTTCTTATGAAATGATTTGTCCAATTTTTTCCACTTGTACGTATATCTACGACTGTTTGGAATAATAACCGAAGCGAGAGATGGATTAAAAATCGTCGGGTACACACAGACTGCGCATAATTAATTTTCAACGTGGCGTCAGCGAGTATTCAAATTGACCGAGAAGATAATTTCACAATTTTCTCCATATCAAGTAAATATTAACGCAAGCAGCATCCATCATATGCAAGATGCGTAATGTGTATGCATCGACACGCGCGAGACGGAGCGAGAAAAAAACATGTAGAAAAAACAGAGCTGCTGCAGCTTAGTGTCTGAGGAAAAAAAATTCACCTCTTGAATATTCAACGAAAAAAACTATTTGCTCGGGCGGGGTTCATCATAAGAAGGTGACTTACGTTGCGCGGAATTTGAATACAAATTTTAATTGAGAATGCATCGATGGTATCTAGATCAAACTTTTCCTTAAAAACAATACTATACACAGAGGAAAAAATGATAAAAATTGCTGTGCTAGAACAGTAATCTAGTTGAAATTTTGTCGTCTGGGGACTTTTTACTTTTGGCAACCTCATTTTTACCGTGCTGTACAGTAAAAATTATCGCAATTACGGAGAAAAATTACTGTTTTTACCAGTAAAAATTAGGTTGCCAAAAGTAAAAAATCCCTAGATGACAAGATTACCATTCTAGCACAGTAATTTTTATGATTTTTTTCTCTCGGTCTATCAGGATCCACGAAACAACCCCAACGATCTTCTGTCGACTTTACTTTCGAAAAGGAAAGCTGGGAAATATTTTTGGTCATCCTCCAGTAACGAAATCACCATTACACTCATTGTTACAGAAAAAAAGCGCCGAACAAAAGAAAATCAACACTCGTAAAAATCAGGATAAAACCTGTAATCAGGGAAAGGGGGGGGGGGGCGAACTAATATATCATCAGGTCCGCAATCATCGCCGGGTCATCGTCCACATCAGATACAGATTGCATCCAAGAAACGGCTCGACTTTCGCGAAGAACTCATTGCTATCCCCCGATACTCCGGAAAGCTCTCTCTTTTGCCCGTATCCATCATTGCCGACTTCCTCTTTTTCTTCGCGGTTTTTTCTTTTCGCTTTGATTATCAACCTTTTTTTTCCTTCCATGGGAGCTTGATAGGTAATAACTAAAGGCACCTTGCAATTTCCCAGCTATCGCGTAATGATCCCTTATCACAGGGCCACCTCTTACTTTTTCTTCTCGGGCGACTCTAATTGCAGTGTGTATAGGCAGCAGGCAAGAGAGTCGTCATCACGATTTTTTCTTTTTCTTGGTCGGGAAAAGTTTATCTTGATCGTTGGTGGCAGTAGAGATGTGTACTGTAAAACTATCAAGTGTCTTGGAACGGTCAGAGAAAATAATTAATTATGAATTTCTTTTTCTTTTCGCTCCTTTCAAACTAATTTGAAAGGTCTAAACTTTGTTGCATGTTTGTCTTGTTCCTGCCTTTTGATGAAAAAGTAATCTCGCTTAGGTGTATACACAATTCGTCCAACCAATAAATTATTGTTACACTTCACCACGAAATAATAGGAATACAAATTTACGATGATATATATATAATAGTTGACTAAACCTTTTATATCACTAGAGATGTTAAAGAAGCATATGAATAACTTTCATATCATTCAAGATAACTGATATTTGGAGATTATGTAATCTCATTTTCTTACAGCAATAAACTAATAAAGAATGAATAGTAAGGATCGTAAACAATGAATCATTAAATTGGAAGCGAAAATCATTTTGATATCGTATTACAGTAATATTATCTTGTGCAGTGTATGCGCACGATCACCTGATTACTTGAAATCGATTTAACGATTTTCAAGATGAAAAGTATATATCCACCACTTATTTCGATTAGAAATCGATTAATTGTATTAAAAAATTCTTTAAAATAATACAGCGATCCACGCTACTCCTTTTAACGCGTAATGTACTTTCTGATCCTTGATTGTTGTTTCTTTCATTGAACCGAAAGATAACAAAACTCCAAGAATTTATATATTCGATTCAAGTTCTAAAAGAAATATTCTTTCGAAACATAGACCATCTAAACCTCGATTTCAACTCCAAAAAAATAATGAACCGATGGACTATACTATTAAAACCAATCGCCGTAATAACCTCATAAATAATACAGACGCGAGCAGAGTCACTTTCGAATCTTCAAACGAAACATAAACAGCCTGCGTCGTCATTACTCGAGTCCTCGGTGTACATGTAAGTTGAGCAAAGATGAAAAAAAAGAAACTTCAAAACAAAAGACGCTGAAAATAAATGACAAACCGAAGGAGCAGCAGCAGCAGTAGCCATAGAGAGATCCAAGTTGGTGATTGCGCAAGTACAGAATCGGCGATCGCCTGACAAAAAAAAAGCACACGTGTCGACCACTACTAGACGTCCAAGACGACGACAATAAGTACCTTACCTGCGTATTATAGGTACTTGTATGCCGTCGTGTCCACTCGCTAATACCAGGGGGTAGGACACCTCGTTATGATACGTGCGTGTGTTTGTGCGCCTCGGCTGATGACTTGCGTGCCAACTTACGCAATACTTATTCTCTCTTGGTTACCTACGCTCTCGGCTAACCTCTGCGCTCGTACCACATATCCATCGCGGACAGCGGCGGACGGTCAACTATATGGCCCGTGCCTTATTCGCCGAATTGATGTTCGCGCAGGAAGTTGTGTCTCGCTCTTCCCGTGTGTTGGTTGATATCGAATCCCAGGTGTCGATTGAAGAGTCTGTTATTTTGATCTGTAGTTTTTTCTTCTTCTTCTTCTTGCCAGCTGTAACTTGTACGAGCACTTTTTTCTCATAAGTCGTGCAGCCATTGCTCCTGAGCGATAACGTTATTGCGTACTTTATCGCGTGCGCGTTTTATCATACAGCCATTCGGCACTAACGGGTCCCGACAAATGCGGGCCACTTACTACTATACACAGGGTGCATCGACACTTGTATGTATTTTCAAAAGCACGACGCGCCTTCGCAATATAGGGGCGTTATCCCTCTTCTGCTGCACCTGTTGCTGCTACTGTTGCTATACGCTTACTGGTGGCCGAGTTTATAAATTAATACGTTCATGCTAGTACATCATGTAATATTGTGCGTGTCGTGCAAATTCTGCTGGTTTTTCTTTCGACTCGTGTGTTCCTCGTTATCCGCGGCTCGTTGATGATGAAACTATAGTTTGAGTGGGCTTTGAAAAATGCGACTGTCACAGTAAGCACGTTTTACTTCAAATTAGCTATGTCGTATAAAAAATGGAATGTTATATTCCGTAATTTATTGTTTCATCGGTATAAAGCTTGGAAATGGTTCCAAGTTTGAGTCAGCCTTACGACTAGCGCTCAATTATTAATTTAAAATCAGAAATATTTGTAAAAGATATACTGCGCTAGAATTATGATGAATAGTATTTTTTTTTTTTTACAAACGCAACAATTTTGTTCTTGTTCTTACAGTTCGAAACATGGTGGTCGTCGCTGACGTGCGTGGCGGCGGGTAGCTCGCCCCGATTCATAGTCGACGGTCAGTCGCCGCTGAGGCAGTGCCTTCATCCAGAGACCTGCAACAAGCTCATCGACTTGCCCAATCACTACACCATCTTCCACGACCTCAGGAAGGAGTTCATCTCGTGCTACTCCACCAACGACGAGCTGTCGCCCGCCAACATTCAGGACATGCTTAATTGTATCCTTTTCAAACATTTTTTTGAGATCTTTTTTTCTACCTATTTGCAATTTTCCTAAGCTATAGGGAGTGATGATTTTTTCGACAGCAAACTTTAACTTTGAAAAAATTTGTCCTGATGAAAAAAATGACGCTTTTAAAATACAGTTTACCATATTTTTAAACAGACCCGTAAACTAGTTTTTCTCCCGTTCCCGAGCAAAGATCTCGCATGAGAAAATCCATTTATTTCCTCATAAAAAGCACTTTGAGAAAAAATGACGCTAAAATGGATTTTGTGTACGTGCCCCCGTGTCTCTCTCCCTTTTACTCACCGAGTCGCGTCGTCTTTGCAATCTACAAAGTAGAACATAAGTTTCGCTCGTCCAGACGTACTACAGGCATTGTTATTTTCGGGACGTGCGCTCGTAACGCACCGATGATTGCCCGGCAATTTCACCTCACGGTGATTTAAGCGAAAATCTGAAAGCTCGTTAGCGTCGCGCCGCCAAACGAACATTATTTAGCCACCTCACGGGAGAGTTTAAAAAATGTGTGTGTACGTTGTTGCAGAGGGACGCGACCGATGGGTTATTTTTTTCTCCTCACTCGTGCGCACGTACTTAGACTTGTAAGATGCTCGTGGATGGTGAGATGGAAAGGAGAAAAAAAGGATGTGCGTGTGTGAGTGCGAGCAGCGCAAGCGGTGTTGGAATTTCTCGAGGCAGAATTGCCAATGCAAAAATTACTTCGGACATTACCTCTATTATTATAGGTGTACCAATACTAATACCACGTGAACTAAGATATGGATGAATGTTTGCAATGGCTGTCTATAGATAGTATAGATACTCTAAAGTAACCCGTGATTTCAAGAGTCGGCGGAGTTCTTGTTGGTTTTTCTTGCGGAGGATTCGTGTCGACGAGATGTCCTTAAGTTTTTTTTTTCCAATGTTCTTATAATTAGTCGGAACTAGGACTAGAAATGTACATGGATCGGCAACAGCAACTGATCAAAGATTGATTCTCAGATAATGTATGTCCTTAGAATACTTTGAAAAGTAAATACGAAATCAAGCAGAGTCAATGTCGATGATTAAAAAGTGAAAATAAAGCTTAATAGAGAAAAACACTTGGGAATAATATAGTTATGTGTGACGTTTTCGTTAAAAAAACTTTCAGTCGAGATTTCCGTTTAAAATGGTCTCAAATAAAACAGTAACAGTCACGCTGCTGAAGTTGAGAAAAAAAAGAAAAATACGTCACGAGCTAAAAACTTTGGCTCTGGAGACCAAATCAGAGTTTTTTTTTTAATATGAGACTCTTTGAATCATATTTACAAAAAGTCTGTATCACTTTTTTTAATGTTTATAACATTCGTAAACTACTCTATATTAATTTCTAAATATTGTTTTTTTTTAAGTTTTCAAATGATTTAGTGCAATACAATAAATTTTACTTCTCTCATATAAATGATGCACTAAATAAATCCAAATGACTGCCTACATTCGCTTCTACGAGAACCAATGTCTCTACCATCACTTACCAAATAATATTGAAAAACCAAAAACACGAATTCTTAGTAGTACTGCATTAGCGGCGGACTCTGCCGGAAGAGATAAATAATTGTGATCCAAGCTCATTGATTATTCACAAGAACGCAAAGAAAGAAAAAAAAAACTCGAAACGGGAAACGATCGGGATCTCTCTTCAAAATCCAACGGTAAACCTGATCGACAAATCCTTAATATAGACACACAAAAAAAAGTATATAGTTACCACACGAAAAACCTCATGACTATAGACGACCGCACTCGCACAGGACGCGCATTTTTTAACTCATACATCACATTTTCTCCACGTTATACTACCCTACAAAACCTCGTACAAAACAGTAGTATATACCTGCATACATACAATATTTTATTTTTTCAGTTCAACAATGAAATCGCATTGTTAATCGATTGATCAAAAAATACATCATTTACATTTAATTATTTTGTATAGAACGATACAAACGATTTTTCTCAACTTCTTTGCTATTTTATTAATACTCGAAGAAAAAAACAGTACATCTTCTGTAGGGTTAAAAACAGCATTATTCTGTTCAAACTATTGCAAATAAAATTTAATCCTCAATTAATTCGTGTTTCGATCAAATTAAATCTCAAATTCCATCGTCAATTGAAACACGAACTTATTCCAACTCCCATCAAATTGAGATTCGAATGAATTATTTAGAACCCTGCAGGTTCCTAGCAAAACTTCCAACTGCACGTATAATAATTAAGTACACTGGCAACCTGCACATATGCTCGTACGGAGCACAAGAATAAAATTGCAGCCCTGCACTCACCTCTTCCACATTGTTCTCCTGCACCGGCGTCATTCTTTCCTCGTTTCTCCTTCGCAAGAAAACGAGAACGCGCTATCCGACGACGACAATATAAGCCGAGCCAGGCCGCCACGTGACGCACAGAAATCAGAAAAAGGCAACCCGAGACCCCTGTATGCATACGAGTGTATTATACCCAACACATCCTCTCTCTCTCTCTCTCTCTGCAACTCCTCCTTGACTTGACCCTTGTTTATGCACATGTATAGCATGGACTCACACATCAGCCACACACACAAGTGCGCGGGTATATAACATACTTACAGCCAGAAAGAAAGCTTGCAACGCGCGCGCGCGCGCCCCTTCGAAGTAGTCGGAGCTGCGAGAGAGCATGCAACAACTGCAGCGGCACCAACGCTGACGCTCGTCCCCGGAGAGTCAGCCAGGGTACAGCAGTATATACACGATACGTGGTGGCGATATAACGTGCGGTATGCGGCGACGGTGGTGGCGAGCGCCGGCCGAGCACGCGCTCGCATTCTCACGGAGAGAGCCGCGGTGTTTGGTTTATGTATAGTTGTGCCTTGTAACGCACTTATAACGCGAGTGTGAACTAAACAGTGCCTTGCGGGCGATTCATCCGGGATTTTCTTCGATTTTGAGTAAGTGTGAGGCGCTAAAAGAATAATGAAAGGATACGAGGCAGCCGATCGCCGTGGGATCGCCCTTCGATCGGAATCGAGGGAGTAGATTCGAGTCGAGGGCGCGTGTGTATTATACGCGCGGCAGTCGGCGGAGGTAAACGGAAATTTTGTCGCGCGGTGGTTTGGATTTGCTCGGGGCCAAGAACAATGCCGGCTGAACGGAAATCGGCAGACCCGCAGAGACGCGTGCTCGATGGAGAAAAAGAAAAATATCGTTTTGTTTCGTATTGTCGTATTGCTGGCGAGTGGAGGAAGAACAATGAATAGAATAGTTATTGCAAAAGTGCTGCGCGCGATATTGCATTCTTCGATTGAAGCGATAGCCTCTGACTGCCTCTCTGCAATCTTGTAATCCGACCGTGCGATTTACTTGTCCCGAGCTGCGGGCGAGCGGTGCGATTCGTCTTTCATTGTGTTGTTGTTTTTTTTACGAGCAACGTCGAATCACCATCCAACGGATTGAATCTTCAACTTTGCGAATACAATCGTCCGCTCGACCTTGGACGTGAGTATCGTGCGGTACGTGTTTTGGCGAAGGGACGCCGTAATAAACATTCTTCGCTCCTCCGTCGTCATAAACGCGCGTCGTCCGCCGTTCTGTACTTATCGAGTATACAATATCCGCAACGCTGCAAGACAGCGCGCAACCATCGTGCATCTCTTTTCATCGACGCTTGTTTTTTCACAACAGTGCCGTCTGTATTTATAAAAGAAACATTTTGCTCCCCGGTGTCGAATGCCCGCGCTCGATCGTCTTATCGAAATCCGCTTGCGCAAACGCACGGTTATCGAAAGCAAAAAAAAAAATTCACGCTGGTCGATCTTTCGTCCATGGTCAAAACTATCATGCGCGTGGATGCGAACGGATGCGAAGGACTCGAAAATCGATTGGGCGGCGAAATCTAATGGCAGCGGTAAACCTGTACGTACTATAATATGCTTAAACTCGTAAAATCGCGAACGTAGCCAGCAGTTCCCGACCGAACGGGAGCTTTTACAGAAACAACGATCACCGGTTATTGCGCACGCCTAACTACGAGGTGTATACGTATGTATATCGCGATGCCGATACGCACGCGCGAGCCTGTAAATATCGCCGCGCGCGAGCGTGCGGTCCCGCGGGGCGCGATTGATGAACCATCACCTGTTGCAGGTGGCACGTGCGTATATGTACGAATCGCGCCGCGGCGCGCGTGCGTGCGATCCAAGCTCCCGATGGAGAGGCTTTCTACGCGTAACGCGAGAGCTCCGGCTTTATTTCGTCTCACCGTGGGATAGCTGCCGGGTATGATATACCCCGTCTCTCTCGCTGGGCTTTTTTTTCTTCTTCCGACTCCAAAAGCGAGCGTTCGCCCCGCGAGATAAGAGAGGAGAAGACGAATGTCGACTTCAATCGTTGCTCGCGCGCGACACCCCGGGAGTGTTGTCTCACGTCTTTTATCTTGCGCACCTATATACACGCATGTGTATATGTTCACGGGTGCCGAAAGTTTTTCCTCCGATGCGCGCAAGAGTCGACGTTCGTGTGCGTTATGCGGATCGAGCGTACACCGGCGAGAGGCCCGAAAAAGCCTCGCCAAGTGTATTACGCGCCCGAGCAGCCTGCCGGAGCTTTCCGTCATCGTCCCAAGACTATTTTTATCTCTCGCATATATACCCTCTTATCGGCGCGTCGCGGCTCGGGTACACGGTTTAAAGGTCACAGAGCGCCGCCGAAAGATTATACGGCCGCCGTTACGTACTGTTATAAGTATTTGTGGAAGAGAGGCTGCGCTGGCCCCCCTGAATCGAGAGCCGCGCCAGTGTGTAAGCCGATCGCGCGCGCGCGACTCGCTCTGTGTGCGAGAAAGGGGCTCTCTTATCGTATATTGTACGCGCGTGTATAGTGCACATCCAGTTTGGTTCACCGCGCAGTGCTACCGTCTTGGCGTGTCGTTGTCCCCTCGGACGTCACTCCCGGCGACTTACTCGCGGGTTTGGAGATCGGCGCTCGACGAGGGAGATAAGAGCGAGCGGGTAAGCTGCTGTTTCTGTGTACAGATGTGTACGGAACGCGGAGGGTTTTCCCCTGGGACGAGACTGTTTTGTGTATTTGGTCACCGATCTTACACTCGGACTTACTTACGATCGGCTGCCGTTCTATTCGGGAAATACGTCGCGTTGCGCTCGCGGTGGGCCCTCCGTACGCGCGTGGCGTTGTGTTCGATACTGTAGAATATATTGTACCGTTGGCTTTTTCGGGCTTGAAATTTCAAGTACTTTTTCTTCATTCGAGTATCGTGTGAAGTCGTGCTAGCTGCGCGTCTCCCGAACCTCGAAATAACGACTATGACGATGATGATCCGGCTGATCGTTCGATTACGTAACGTGGATTCGATCGGCGCGAAAAAACGAAAATAAACCACGGCCATTTCTTACTTTCTTTTGCAAACGCGCGTACTTTTTTTATTCTCGTCCGAGGAAATTTCACGAGTTCGCGCGCGTCGGGTTGTTTCTTCGAGTGCAGCAAAAGTGCGCGCTTCTCTCTTTTCTGCGCTCGAAAGCAGCGGATCACGTTCGGTGCGGCGACGCGAAATGCACGCGATTCGCATGCATATGTGCCCGGGAATCGGTCTTTTGCGCGGAATCTGCATGACCCGACTGTTCGAGGAGTTGCATAATTTTGGAGGATTGATGATGGCTCCTCCAGTGTTTTCTTTCGTGCTGGTGGAATAGAGGTTGCACGTCCATGATTTGGTGAAAATTTTTCATTTTTTTTTTTTCAAATCGTATACGGTATGAGTTTTAATTTCTTGCCAAATCAAAATACAACAATATTGCGTTGGGCTTCTTCAAATTCCAGTGCTTGACAATTCATAATATCAACAAAGGCGATCGTTTGGATGCATCAAAGACTTTCTAAGAAAGACCAAAAAGTACCTATAGATATTTCGAACAAGTCACTACGCAAATGCTACTAGCCCTTTATTTTCTTCTGTGTTATTCAACCTACATTCACATATGGAACCAAGTTTTGTAATACAAACCTTAAATTTTCGGGAAATCATAGTAATTAGACCACTTTGAACTCACCCAATACCATTCATTTCAAGTGAATTACTTGGGGATGTCAACTAATCCTAACTCGGTAATATAATTCTTCGAGCTAAAGCTGGAATGTTTTATTAACCATTAATTTTAAAGTATTACGCTACAAACTTGTACCAAGCCCAAGTTACTGCACACAGAGCATCGTTTCCAAATAGTCAGAGGCCCCTCCAATTTGGAATAGCCAAAAAAAAAAATTTACCTGAAAGCGAACAAATTTTACTTTTGGTTTTGCTATCAGAGCCGTAACGTTCTATATCAATGCATTAATTACACTCCCATATATGTATAAACTTTTAGTAGTTTCGGGCAAAAGCTTTCGGCCGTGACAGTGTGTGTCGAGGTGTGTGTGTGATATAAGCCGACAGACGATGTATAACATGCATTCATACATACTGACATGGCGACCAAAATTTAAAAGTAAAATTCATCTGTAATCATATTCAGTTGCTTTGAACTTTTGAATTTTGAACAATGTTTTCGAGACAATTTTGAGAATGGGCTGTTTAGTGGATAATACTTACTTGACTGTAGAAAAGCAGAGTGATTTATTCAGTCATTTTATTTTCCATACTTACATTGCGAGTCTTACATTGTAGCTTAGCAATTGTAAAGTAGTTCCAAAAATTATTCTGAATATTTATTACTTTTTTTTTTTTAATGATACAATGATTATTCATCATATGCGAGGCAAGAAGTTTATGCCACCAACAGAAAAAAAAAAAAAAAAAAAATCCATCAAATTTGTTTCTCCCACAAACTGCAACGTCATCAAGCGTACATTAAGCCGAGCTGTATACAGCATTAATCATACGAGTCGTTGTCCTTGGGGACTATATTATGCATCAGCGACAAGAGTACAAAATTAAACGTAAAAAAAACGAGACATTGGACGCTTGGCGAAAAATCTTGACAAAAAGTTAATTAGCGGTAGATGTTTCAATAGCAATGAAATATACGATGACAAAAAATCCCAATCAATTCATCATCACTCCTAGCTAACAAAAATGAATATTGATTACGTATATGTTTCAAACTATATCGATTATCATGCAAATATCTGTAAGATTACAACATTAAATCCTTGACTATTGAAAAAATTTAGACTTTAATCTGCCGAACGACACGGACAACGAATATCACGTAAAGGAGGTCGGCGACATGATCGCTGTCATTCAGAGGATGATAAAGGACGGTAAGCTAGACTAAAAAATGATATCTGCAGATAGTACGTCGTTAAAGTAGAGTCAATTTGTAAACATGTCGTGGTTTGGAAAAATAAAATGGCTCGATCGATGGAGTAATGGTAGAAACAGCACGATTAAAAACTGAAAGAACATAGTTGCTCAATCGATCGGTCGATCAATAATAATCTTCCATTCTGACGAGTGCTGAGGACGCATTTTCAGTACTTGGAATAGAAAGTAAGATAGCATGAGGCTCATCAGCAAACGTGTCTTTGATCTATTTTTGTAGAGTCCACTGACAAGTGTTATTTGTTTAATAATACAGTGTTGTGCGGACTGCAACGAAAACTTTCCAGTTTCGCAATCTTTTCAT
>JAPYYV010002886.1:0-26411 GCA_030522625.1 Copidosoma aretas
TTTTGTCTTCTCCTTTTTTTTTTTTTTTTTTTTTTTTTTTTTTCGTTTTTGCGCTTCTCTCTCGCGATCCCAGGGGCTTTGTTTACGTTTTCGAGTCGTGAGGGTTTTTTCGAGGGGACTGCTATTGATGCAACTTTTTTTGACGTACGTGACACATACACATATACGTATACAAATGTTTTCGGAGTTTACGTGAGGATTGCATTTTTTCAATGTTTTTGGAGCATTCATTCATTTATTTACTTTTTTCCATGCTTCTAGCAACATGAAGTTTTCGCATCGTAACAATAATAAACGTAATATCGTGCGCTTATGTAAAAAAACGATTACTTTTTATCAATTGTAATTACGGAGCATTTATTCTAATTTTAATTTCAATATGAGCTTAAAAGTGTATATAATTTAGTGGCTAGTGAAAGCCTTATTGATCCTATAAATAGATGCTATAAACAGTGTGCCACAATATGTTCTTGTCAAATCCGTTAAAGAAACGAGGTCTGCTATCGTCAACTAAAGATTTTATTAACCAACTATATTAAAAGATAACTAAAATCAGTAATTTTTTATTAAATGTATTTTTCAATTGATCATTTATTTCGTTTGTTGATAAGTTTTCTTTGATAATCGTGATTACAAATTTTAATATAACAATTATTTAGAAAGCCGTATTAATCACAAACAATCTATAAATAAACTCATTCACTGTTTTACTACTGTAAGGGTATTTCCATGGCTGCCATGAAACTCAGAATATTGGAGCAGACTGCATTAGCTAAAAATAGATCACTTAAAGATTTAAATAGAATTCATGCTCTGGAGGGACTTTCTGGCCCCATTTGCGAGTTATTACATGAAAAGATACAATTTATCTATGTTGCTATTTATTTTGTTTACAGTTGAAGTTGAAAATCATGACAGACTGGGTCAAGGACTTGGGAGAGCAAAATGCCATGCTAGTACAAACTGTCCATGATCTTGAGCAGGCAGCTGTTTGTCGGGTGAAATTATTAGAAAACAAATTACAAGTCACTTCAACTTTGATATCGCACAATATGTCACACACTGATAAATCCGAAGAGGTAGGCAAATATATGTATAGTGTTTTTCTGACTGTTACGTACGTTATTTAGTGATAAACTTATCAAAAACTTTGGGAACAGGATCTGAATGTCCTGTCTAATCGCATATGTCATTTGGTGAGTGATCAAAACGATATGCAAGACAAGATTGATCGCTTACAAAAGGATATTGGAAGCTTACTTAAACTTATAAAACGCGGTAGGACAGCAAATAATTGGGATTTGGATGGAATCACGTTTTACGAAGTACAACCTTCTGATATACAAACGCCAACAGAGTAAGTTGAAAATTTAGATTATGTCAAGTATTGTTACAAAAAATTTGATTGATTTATCTATGTTTTCAGCTGCACATGTAATCAGGTAAATTATAATTTTTAAGAAAAACTTTATGATCCAAAATTTGGCTTCATGTCATTAATGACTGGAAAAGATAAATTTATTTAATGCTTGTTGATTACTGCTTTGGTTGCATTCTTTCGTATACGCTTTTTTTTTAACTACTAATTAAAAAAGAAAAGTTAAATGAAAAAACACTATCAATGTTTTATTTTTTCATAAGTAAATACTTTACCATCAAGTTATAATTGAATTAAATTTGTTTGACTATTATGTAAAACGGAGGGCAAGTAAATTGAACTTATTTTAAATGCAAGGAATGGTAAAAAATTTCTTAATAGTACAAATTTATCTAAAAGTAAAAAATAAAGTATAATATCAAGAATACTGAGAAAGCATCTTTCAAGATATTATATTGCTGTTCAGATTACGAATCAAATTAGTAATGAAGAAAGTGCATTTGACAAAAGAGAAATAAAAAATCTCAGTGAACAACTACACAATACTAAAATACACAATACAAAAATAGAAAAGCTTTTGCATGACCAAAAATGTAAAGAATCTGCACTCGAGATGAAAATTGTGGAAATGCGCAGAGAGTTCGAAAGTCTTAGAAAGAAATTTGCATGTTTGGAAAAAGTTTGTGCATAAATTTTTAATTGCTTTCGTCATAAGCAAAACTTTTTCAAATTATTTATACTCAATTGTTTGATTTTTAGGAATCTTCGGAATCACGGGATGCTTTATCTTCAGAAGTAGCTCAAAAATACGATACTATAATAAATTTAAAGAAAGAAATAAATCACCTTGAAAAACAGCTTCGTGATTCAGTTCATAAGCTACATTTGAAAGATGAAGTGATAAGTAAATTACGCGAAGATTCGCGAAAAGACAATGAAAAAGTATGTGTACCATTTACACTCATTCATAAGAAGAGAAATTCACTTGGCTATTATATAAACTATGACTAATTTAATTTTTATAATTTTTAAGGAAATTAAAATCAAGGTTCTTGAAAATCAAGTAGAAGAGTTGAGTATGAAACTGCAAACTAAAGATGATACGATAAATGAGTTTCAAAACCATGAAAAAATGAAAGTGAATGAAGTAAGTTACAGTGAATACTTTTTCAATTTCAAATGTATTTATTCCCTTTTTTTTTTAAATTGATGTAGATAGAGAATTTCTGATTGATTTTGATATTTGTGTGATATTATAAAAATTTTTTTAGCTAAAATGTTTGGACCCTTCACAAAATCAATTTATTCAAGTTCCTTCTCCTTCCATACATTTGGTTGTTAAATATAATAATGGCATCCCTCTTACCCATGGTCACATTGATAATGTATCTCATTCTAAAAAAAAATTATGTGAAAATCATTACAATCAGAAATTAGAGACACATGCAAATGATTCTCGATGTCCCAACAAATCAAAATATGTGGACCATAGAAAATTAGAAAAACAACAGATTGATACAATTATTGTCAATACACTGTCGACAAAAAAAAAAGATCAAAAGTTGGGGCAAAAATGTATAATAATCAATCATTATATAAAATTATCTTTAAATCTAATTTGAAAAAAAAAATAATCAAAAATTAGAGTTTTATTTAACTGAAGTATCTTGAAACATTTGAAAATTTTGTATTTATTCAAAAGCCATAACAGTATTGTATTTATGTTAATAAAACCAAACAACTTTTTTGAGATGTATAAAAATGATCGTATATTTGCAGGTTCCAATTACAAAAAAGAAAGTCAGAATTAGTGACGAGTATAATGAAAAAGTAAGTTGTATTTTTGGATTATTATACAAATGTGTTACTGTCTTTTAAGCCAGACATGGTTTTTATTAATATTAATTTTTTATATTTTTTAGGTAGAAATACCTTCTCAAAGTACTTTTTTGGAAACTCAGGTAATTGAAATATTTGTCAGTTTTGAAAGTATTTAATTTCAGTTTTAATTATTAAATATTAATGTTTCAGAAAAAAGTTGTGCATTGTTTAAATGACCTAAAAACTTCGGTGGAAAAAGATAGCGAATGTATTAATCATCTCAAAACAGACTATGAAACTGTTCTCAATAGTTTAAAGCAAACTAAGGTAATCATATTTTTAGACTTTAATCAGTAGAATGGATTGAATTTTCTCTAACTATTTCAGAATATGTACGAAAGAGATGTATCTTTAGCTAATGAAAAATTGCTGGATATTGAAAACTGCCTTAGTAATTATAGAACTGAAGTCATAGAACAAGTGAGTAATGTATTAATTTTCAGAAATTTCACGTTAAAGTAAACATCTTTTTTTGAAGTTCACTCTTGTATTAGAAAAAAAATCCCCGTTGAATCACTTGAACAGCAGTGAACAAATGTATCAGTCAATTTTTCGTCCACAAGAACGAATACCATGAAGACTTTGAGTAATTTTTTCATGGCATTGAATTGTATATTATTAATCAATAATTTATGGAAAATATTAAGCAAATAGTATTACATATTTGTCAGTAATAAAGTTTTAACAACTTTTTTAGCCATTAAAGGGTAGATTCTCACAAACCCTTTTTTTTTTAGGAATTCAGTCGAGACAGTGTTAAAGATTTCATTATTACAATAGAAAAAAAAATTAGTTTTGTTGAAAAATTATTTCAAAACAATTGCAAAGTAAGTATTTGACTGTTTGTTTATGAAAAACATTTTATTTTTAAACAAAAATTGGAATTGCCATATCGGTTTTACAGAAATGCATGGAAGAAAACGTTCAATCACAAATAAAAGATATGATCTTTAAAGTTACGTTGGGTATTGAGAAATTGTCAGAAATTTATGAAAACAAACGTAGGATAGCGTCTACAATTAGAAATATGGTATGCAATTGCGTTTCACGTTCATAAAACTTTTTTTGTTAAATTAAAAAAAAAATCTTCTCTAGATTTCGGAAAACAATAAAAGGTGCAATAAAAATAGCATGAATGAAGAAGATCAAAAAGCTGTAAGTCTGAGTAATCCAGCTTCACCAGTATTCGATAATGAAATCAAGTCATTTATTACTATTATGTTAATTTTTAACATTATTTGTTATTTAGATTTGTGCGGCGATATCGAAACAATACCGTATGATGGAAGAATTTCGATTATGCACTGTTGAAGTACAAGCAGCAACCGAAGACTTACATGAAGAAGTATCAGAAGTAATTTCTAATTTAAACTCGCGACATTGTAAAGTAAGTATTATTCAAATTAAACAAAACTTATTTGGCGTGTGATTAAAAAAAAAATATTATTATTATTATTTGTTTAGTACTTAGAACTTAATAAGATGATCTGTCAAGTACAAGATTGCCTCACAAAAACCAGAGAGGACATGACTGAAATAATGAACCATTTAGAGTTACAAGTAATTTTTTATAAATTGTTTAATAGCTGATAAAGTTAGGAACATAATTAAAAAGAAGAAAATATTTTTAGGATGAAGAAAGGCTTAGGCATAGTGAGAGAATAACAAATAATAGAATTAAGTTAAAAGATGTAAAAAATGAATTCAATAAAACGCAAACAGAATTATCTAAATGCCTTAGTAATGTACATAATAATATCCAAGTATGTATTGATTCGATATTACAGTAGCACTTGTATGAAAACGTCAATAATTTTTTTATATTTGCAGCAAAATAATTTATTAGGCTATGCAGAAATCAATACGTGCAATGATTTACTTATATCTGTAGCAGAAGAAGTAGAGCAAATAGTTAATAATTTACAAACCTTCCAAATTCAAGATTGTTGTGCATTAACAACGATGAATGAATTGAAGAATCAGCTAACAGTTATGGAATTAAGTGTGAAAGAATTAAAAAGAAAATCTGAAAATTTGGTTAGTATTTTACTTTCTTGATTATACTTGTGTACGAAAAAAGTTTTTTCCACTTAAAATTAGATTTTTAACGTATTTTTAGTTGAAAGAAAATAACACTGCCGAAAAATCTTGTGAAGAAAATTTAAGGCGTTTAGAAAAATATGAGTGTGAAGTTGACAACTGTCATTCCAAAATGCAAGATGTTCTTGAATGTATTGTTGCTGTGCAAGATCAGGTTTTTAAATTCATTTATTGCCTTAAAAATTATTCTGAAATTATAATTTTAAAGTTGATTGTCTTTGCAGATGAATGAATTTGGGTGTATTAAAGAATCGGAAAATTCTCACCAGGTAGGAAAAATGTACACATAAACAATTTTTCATGTTAACGCACATATATTTTGTATTATAGAGTACAAATGAAACAATAAAACTCAAAGACGAATTAAGGAGGCTATATAAGGAATATAAAGAGTTAAAATTCAAGGTAATTCAAGTTTTTGTGCTTGTAATTTAGAAAAAATATCTTTAAAATATATCAATTACAGGAATCTCAAGTAGATAAAACAGACGAGAAAAACTTGGAACGGGAAAATAAGATCATAGATTTACAAGACCAAATTAACGTATTGCATAATGAGGTACGATTTTATGTATTAAAACATTTATACAGGCTAATTGCTTAATAAATTTTTCAGATAAAGTGCAAACGACAATCAAATATTATTTTAAATCAGAGTTTACTATCATTAGAAAAAGAATTGTCGTCTACTCGTGCAAAGGCAGAAGAGAATCGAAGATGTTCATCTTCAGAATGCTTAACATTGAAGAAAAAAATTTTCGAATTGGAAAATTCAGTAAGTCTTTTTTCGTTATTGAAGTTAAAATTTTACTGTTCTCTTGATATAAAATTATTTTTTTTCTAGTTGAGAGTACAAAAAGGTGTAAAAAATAATTTTAAGTGCTTAGTAAATAATGAAACAGATTCTAAAAAGTCACAACTTCTTGACTTTGTGGTAAGTATACATTTTTATTTTAAAAAGAGCTAAGATTATTAAAATATTACACTTTAACTGTAGAATGGTCCATTAAAACCTAGCCTGGAAGGAACAAATGAGGTATGAATTATTGTAAGTTGCTACTATATTATTGTTTCTGATATATAAATATTGCCTCATTACCCTATCTTTTAGAATATATCTCAATTGTTCAAAGGCCTACAAGATACTATTCAATCAATAAAAAGTGGCCTACAAGAGCTTACTGACAAACTCAAAATACTGGTAAATTCAATTTTGCAACTTCTATAAGTACAATTTTGTAAAAAACCAAATATAGATTTATGATCTCATAAAATTACAGGTACCTGAAGCATTACCGCATGGTTGTAGTCCAGATATAACAGTACAAGCAGCAACAGAAATGTTGGCAAAGCATATAGAAAGTATAAAATACTGTTTTTTTGAAGTGGATAGAATTAAATCTGCTCTGTACTCAAAAGATAAACTAGTAATTGATCAATTAATATAAGTTTAAATAGTATATATCACAAGTGCGCATATCAGGTGATTTTCGCATGATGATGAATATTTTAATTCAAACAAAACAAAGGTGAAAATTACACGAATCTGACAATCACAACAAGCACGAGTGGAATATACTATTTTTTATACTACTTGTGCGAAATTTTCAACTTTGAGTGCTCTTATTCGAGCAATTTTATATGAGAACATGTTCTCAACGTAAGCACTTTGTACATACACTCTGTACAGGCACAAGAAGTTGAGCGTCGCACACTGAATCTCGAGAAGGCTTTTTTTACGTATCGTTTGAAACTTTGTATTATTTTAGATGGAAAATATGGATGAAATCATAAGAATTCAAAAAGATTCTATCAATGTATCGCAATCAGAGGTGGAAGATGTACATAATACGTTTCAAGAAAAGGTAATTTTTTTTTCTATTATAAAATTAGGAAATACTTAGAATTTACTGCAAGGCATTTGATTACGTTTATTTTTAAAATATTCTCATTATTTAATTTGTGTGCACCGGAATATTTGCTTTTGAATTTCGCGTGAAATATTCATTGAAGTAAGTTATATTTAGTATCATTTTATCTTGGCTGTGTTTGATTTTATTATTATTATTTTTTTCGGCAATGATTATTTTGGTAGATCGATGCTCAGGAAAAAAGAATCGCGCAAGTAGAAAAAGAAAAAAGACATTTGTCGAAACAAGTAAGTACAATTTTCTTCGTTCTCTTCAAATGTATTGTAGGTGTATTCACCACAATATCAAGCGAATTTTTCCATTGTTTTGTGTTTTATTTTTTTAGATCGAATTCCAAGTACAAACAATTGGTCACTTGCAAAGTGCCGTTGTTGAAGCTAAAAGGACCATCGATCAATTGACCAACAAATCGGCAAGCGACGTGAGTGAGCCGTGGACTCCAGTCTCTTCCGCGGTTTTTAATCATGGCAACGTGCACGACGTTTAATTTAGAATTAATAGTCATTGTTTTTTGATTTGTTGTTATTACTAAAAAATTACGATAAGACGCAAGCGATTCAACCCTTCTTGATATTTTGGGATTGCGTTGAATTTGATTATTAGTGAAATAGTCTAATCATTCAATTCGTGTATGTAAAACGATAGATGCTGTAGGGAAACAATTTATACGCAACATACTTTGTTGATGATAAGGAATATAAATATAATGGTGTACATTTAATTACGACTAGATATTAAATTAAAAAAACTTAGAGTTTGTGCAACTCAATGGCAGCTAATCGACAAGCATGTAATTTTTCTACTCAACCCTACATAACACACACCCCCCCCTTTTCTGCCAAATCACCCGATCGTCATTACCGTTTTTTAGTCTTACCACCTCTAGCTTAAGGCGTTTTACTAACAACGTGTGCAGTGCGCTAATAACTTGATCTTTTAATAAATTTTGAGTGATTTTGAGTGCTGAATAAATAATCGACTAAAAAAGCCCCCAAGAGAGTCGAGCATGGTTTGTAAGTACGCAAACGAGTAAGTTAAAGTACTTTCGACACTGTACTCGCGACCAGCCAGTACGGATAAAAAAAAATCACACACTTGAATTTTAGAGCTATAACAAGAGTCAAATAATCAAGTCGCTTCACCTTCACCTGAGTGAATCCCAGAGCCAGTTCAGCGACTGTTACGGCGAGGTGAGAGACTTTTTTTTTTACGCGCATTCCGTGATCGAGTCGTTAATGCTTCCGCGCTTTTCTGAATTTTCAGGCGAGCGAACTGGGCGCGCTTCTGGAGCAGCAGCGGGACGCGATAAGCTTGCTGCAGAAGAAAATTCGCCACCTGGAGCGTGACGAGCTCGTGCACGCGTTCCTTCTGCATTTTATCTATTATGTTGTACTGTTCAAGTATCAGGTAGGCTGCGTCGCTTTCCAAGTCCGCGGTGATAATATACGTGACATGTTAACACTGTTCTTGCAATAAAACTATTCGACATCGTGTTGTTTCCGTGTTGTTGATTTCAATTTTTCATGAGCATAGATTTTATTGAATCGCGTCAAAAATAATATGACTTTGTTACTTTTTACACGCATTCACTGTACGCTTCTATTATACTGCTTTTAGGAAGAGCTGGACACGCGAGACCGGCGGTTTGATGATTTGAAATTGCAGGTAAAGGGAATCATATCTTGATGTATTTGTTCCTCAACGATTAAATTTGTTCAACAATTTGTAGATGAGGGAACTGGAGCGCGCAAAAATTGATTCGGAAAAACAGTGTGAAAATTTCCAGTGCAAATGCCAAGAGGCCGATCGAGAAATAGAAAAATTAAGGTGAGAAAAAAAAAAATTGATGATGCATTGGGTAAAATATGTAATTCTATATGATTGCAAAAAAATAGATGTAGTTTCGAGGATTCCCGCAAGCGTTTAACTTCGGAAAGGAAACGCGAAATCGACGAGTTGCTGTGCGAAAATGACGATTTGAGGCAACAGTTGCAAGTTTACAAGTTGGATTTCGACATTATAGAAGAGGAAATGAGAAAGATGGGCATCGTGGATCATTCTGTCGACAGTTTTAGATTAGAGCTGGAATCGTTGCATGCAGAAAACAAGCAGTTCAGGCACGACGCGGAAACTTACAAAAAGGTGACACTAAAAGATTGATGTATAAAGTTGTTAAAATTATTTCTCATTCTGTACGAATTCAATGTTCATTCAACGATTTTCACACCAGAGTATCGATGAGTACAAATTCAACAACGAATGCATGTCGAAAAAATTAAAAGAATGGCAACAATTTAAATATGCTTGCGTCGAAAAATACGAGGGAAAAGTTAAGTCGCTGAACGAGGAAATCGCCTTTGAGAATAATCAGGTATATAATACACTTATATACTTAAAAAGTTGTAAATTAGTTTCACTTAGTTTCACTCGGACAATGAGATCTATTTGTCGATCCGTTTCGTTTTCCGTAGGTAAGACGTTTGAAATGTGAGCTGAAGGAAAATAAAACAATGATAGGTGAGTTGTTGCTCGTTATCGACGACATGAAGGATAAATTGCAAAACTCCGACTTGCGATTAAAAAACTGCTCCACCGACGTCAATTCCTATAAGGACACAAAAGGCGCGTTGCAGCAACACATAGATTCCTTGAAAATATCGCTGAAAGAAAAATCCGAAGGTTACCAGGAATTGAAGGTATTTTTATTTAAATTTTTAGCCATCAGCAAAGATTTCAACCGAAAATATTAATCTCTGGCATTTCAGGACGAATACTGTCTTTTTAAATCCAAAGCACAAGTGAACGAGGATAAATTCAAAAATGAGTTATCTTCGTTGCGGTTGAAGGTACTGTTTTATCCACATTAGTTTTCAGTACTTTCATTGCTCTGATTAATATCAATCATCATGAATTTTGCAGTTGAAGCAGGCTCAAATCGATAACGCGGAACTTCAAACATGTTACGACAAAAATATGCAGAGTTTGAACAAGTACAAGGGGCAATCGGCCAAGTTTTCTGCGGAGCGCCGTACATCGAACGATTATCAGCAGTCCAACTCGGTAATCCATCCGATTGTATATGTCTTGAATCACCCTGAAAATACGTACAACTTGTATTCTCACGATCGTTTTCTTTATTAATATCTTTCAGTCGACGTGCAACTGTGACCAGTCGAGCGGCGGGCAACATGAAAACAAGCGCGAAGAAATGAAAAAATTGACGAAGGACCTCGAAGACTGCCGGGAAAAGCTCCACTCGAAAAGCACAGCGGCGTCCGAGCTGCAGGCCAAAAACCACGCGATGTCGAATAAGTGCGAGACCTTCGAGCGTAGTGTGAGTATCAGAGGTAATGCGTTGAGGAAAAAATTTCTTTGAAACCTAGCAACAGCTTCAATATACTTAATTCACCAAAAAAGATAAAGAAAAAAAAAAACTAAATCCCTTCGACAACGATATATGATGATTCCTTCGATCGATTTAAAAAGCAGACGTTCATGAACAGTGCCAACACCAGAAAAACGAGATAATGCTGCTGGAGAAGAAACTGGCCTGCGTCAACCAGAAGCTTCAAAATTGCACGGATAAAAACGACGAACTGATCCGCCAAAACAAATCGTTCGAGGACAGCAACAACAAATGCATGGCCGAGGTGAGTAATGAGATTTGTTTTCATAACAATGGCTCGTCAATTGATTTCAATGATTCGTTGTCACTTAGTTGGAGGACATAGTGCTGCAGCTGGAGGACATGCAGAGCTCGATCGTGGACCTGAGAACGGAGTGCGACGCGAAGACGCAGTCGCTGGACTGCGTGTCGGCCGAACTCGTCAAGATGCAGGTCAGCAGATCCGAGGTATGCGAGGAGTCAAAGCACGTGCTCCACTGGCTGCGGCGCTGGATGCGCGGGCAGAAGCAGGCCGCTGCCGAGCTCCAGGAGAAGCTCTCGCGTGTCAGTTCCGAAAAGAGGTGGACATTTTTTTTTTCCTTCCCTGCAGTTACAAAATTAAATATAACTTTTGTGGTAAAATGTATAAAATTTTAGAAATGCAATAAGCGCTATGAAACGGCTCAAGAGGACGAACCGAGTCCTTGCCAAGAGGCTGAAGCTCATTCATTGCAGGCCAGTTGTCAGGCAGACGGTTGCAACGATCGACGGTTTTTCATTATTACCTGCGTGTTCGGCTCCGAAATCCCCAGTTAAACAGAGGAACGGTTTGCGCAATGGCTTTCAAACATACTCTCATTCAAAGGAAACGAACGGCACTCATTCCTGCAATTTCAGAAGGGTGAGAATTGTTAGTTTCGTATCGTTTTAACGTCAAGATTTATGATTAAACGAATAACTTCTCCAAAAATACTATTTTAGAATAATTATCAAATTACTCGTGCAGAATACCAATAACAGCTTACAAGCAATTAATTAATGATTTAAGGAATACACCGAAAGGCCAAATCGCATGGTAAACAACATCACTGCACAGGAGGATTGCGTATGGTTTGGAACTTTGGAACATCTGACAAAAGAAGTGCCGAGAACAACTCAAATCAACGAAAGTACTCCGAGTAAACGACACGTTTATGAAGACACGGAAATTATAAACTACGGCTTTCAGACCTCCAGTAGTAAATAGTTGACAAGCAGATCAAGCAAGCTATGCAGCTATGACTCAAAACACACGTGCTGCACGAACGCACACTCAGTCACACGACAGACACTCACTCACATGTACTGTTTGTAATGGTGACTTTATACATAATTTTTTATAGAAAGATATGACGAAACCCTTGCATGTGTATACTATCCAATGGATTCAATTGGTACCTATATAATGTACTTAAGTATTCATATGGAAAAATTGAGTACACAAATATACATGTATTTGTAATTATATTTTTATGAGTGAATATAACATAGTTTTCTATAAAAAAGAATCGTTATACACTTGTGTTTTGGAGTTTCGCGATTCAAGCGACTTAATTCTCATGATTTTTCATGCCACACTTGTTAATTTTAAGTATCAACTTATACCTGGGAATACACACTGCACGTACAAGTTCTAATTTTTGAATGTACACAGACTGAAACATATCAAGTAGTTTATCACATTGAGAGAAGTTGAATATCAAGTCCTTATCCGGTGGTTTCTATAAAATATTATAAAAATGCTTACAGCGTTGATTGCATACATATATACGCATGCATACATATTTTAATTCAACTAACCAAGCAGGCATGAAGATCCACGCCCTCGCTAAAAAAATTATAAGTCTCACGAGCTGAGCGCCAACGATCGGAAAGGAAAAATCTGTGAGTTAAATAAAACAAGCCCAGTATCGAAGATATCGCTTTACCAGAGAATTCATTATCTCTGAAATTATACAAAGTACTGTAAATATATAATACTAAAGAAACCAGTGAAAGATACATATTACAAAATAAATTCAATAGTTTTGTACAGAAACTAAATTTAAAATGCTTGTTGTACCTCATGTATTTAAAAATTTCCCAAGCAAAGCTCAAAAATATATCTATGCTCTCGCCTTGTAAGGAAAGGTATTTAGGTAAATTTTTGTCTGAAAAAATGAATAAAAATTAACAAAAAAAAAAAAAAAACTTTTTTTCTGGCGCGGTTATATTAATAACTATCGTTATACTATCAATTTACAATCGCATGTGTATACCAATAATGCATTTAACAACATCTCTGTCGAACATGTGATCTCTCATGCACTCGATGTCTCGTTTTGTTATGAATTTCCACGTGCAGAGAGTCGGTTTGAGAGCGACGTCGTCGTACTGCTCGTACACTGGATCATCAGATGAGGGCCAGGGTCCACAAAGATCGTCGTAATTTACGCTGTACGCTATGTTAGGCTCCGACACCGATCGCTTCGTTGACAGTGAGTATCTTTTAACCAAATTGCGTTCCGACAAAAAGCTTCCAACGACGTTGATGATGCCATCGTTATCCACATCGGCATTGGCAAGCGTCTCGCTGCTGAGATTTTTCACGGCTCTCTTTAAGCACCGACATTGAGTACCGATCATGTTTATTTATTTGTATATTTATTAACGGAAAAATACGACAGAAAGTTGCACTTTTATTTTTCATTTATTAAATTATTACAAAGATACGCAGATAAAAAGAAACCGGCCGAAGTTTGTTTCGTTAGAAGTGACATCCACAAAGCGCGATCAGTTGATTTTCCTCTTTTTTTTTGTTAAATTTAATATTCACAAGTTCATCATTTCCTCCATCTCTCGTATCTCTCCGACGATAGCAACTTATTCATCATGATTACGTTATTCTCGTTATTTTTAAAATTAATATACACTATAGTTTAGAGTAAAAGTGTTATACACGGTATTATGTCGAACGAAGAGAATGCGTAATTAATAATCATAGCAGCAGGAATGGCCTACTATCTTACAATATTTACGTGCCAGTTTTTTTTCAAAATTATTACCATATATTATTTATATATATATCCGTTATCATACAGGTATACAAGTATGCAAAAGTATACATGTATACGCGTTTGTTATGAATGTTATTCTTTTATCATAATAATCATCATTATTACTAATTACACAAATCATATCTCCAATATGATTTTTTCAATAGTATCGTGTATTTATATTATTTATAATGAACACCACCCACTTTTATTTTTTTCATCTCTGCTACTGAAATTACAAACGGGATCATTTCGTGCGCACAATCATTACCTAACAGACCTTGTAACTTTTTCCCTACTCATCTTTCTCTCGTAACCACAAAAAAACGTTGATGATAACTCGTCAAGTTGCATTTTGAGAATACGCCTCTTCTAGTACGCGATTTACAATCATGTGTTCATGTTTGATTCTTAATAGTTCATCAAAACGCACATTTCACCTTCCAACACTTTTTGTAGTTTATTAACGGCGTATAATCCATTTAAATTGATTGTGGACATGATTATGGTACAAATCTGAAATCAAACAAAAATAATGCCATCAATAAGCTTGGTCTAACAAATCGTTTCAAAGAAAAATAGATTCGCTGATTTTTTAAAAATAAAACACGGTCAACTGGTCAAGTTATCATTGACTTAAAAAGCATTCATTTACATTAAATTATTTCTACTCTATAAGTTGTCAATTGAAATTATTTACAAGATGGTTGATTTTTCACTGTTCAGTAAGAATCGTAAGTGGTGTAATACTTACCACTCCATCAAAAGATACAAACAGTATATCACTTCAAAAATTAAAGTGATCAATCTCTATTAAATAAATAGAATTTTGAGTTACACAACAAATAATGCGAAAAACTTTTTTGATAAATAAAAATTTAATTTCGTTTTAGCAAGCTACAAATGAATTAAAGATACAAAATTAATTGGTTCTTATCTCGTGGATAGAATATACATCAACATCAGGACAGAGAAAAAAATAACAATAAACATTAATTCGACCCGACAAAAAGTTCTTCATTAACAAATGTACGTATGTGACGAATACAATAAAAATATTGCGTGCATCATTACTTTCTAGCCGACTCGATTATCAATATGCACTTGCATTTACAGACTCTCACGGTTATAAAATCTAAGATACTTATATCGTTCACCACGCATAAAATCAGTTACATTTTACAACAAGTTATTCATTCATATGATCATGTTTTCTTACAATTAATTCTCTATTGAATACCCTACAATAATGTAATAATAGTAATAATAAAAATTAAAATCATATGTTATAGCAAGGCTTGTTTGCCTTGAAAATCTGCAATACATTTATAAACGTAATATACTCTGATAACTAAACTTTGCAATCCCTGCTTGGTAATACTAATAAAAAAAGTTTATTATAACCTTTCGATTTTTGTCTTTTCGCATAATTAATATTCTAATATAATAAAATTTGCTTTTTTTCCTTCGTCTAATCAATTGAGAATTCTGAGTTCTCAATTAGGGTATAAATGCGCAGGCTACATGCATTCGTCTGCTATCACCGTTTTATAGTTTATGAAAATACATGTCCACGGCGCTTACAGAAGAAGCAGAGCACGTTATTTTAAATCGCGAGTCTCGCGAGTTCAAGTTGTTTGAATGTATTATTTTTTTTTATTGATTTTCGTTTGTTAGTTCAACTTTCAAATCCAATGATCTTATTCCTCTCTTCAATTCGTTTATGGGATCATAAATTTAACTACTGCAAAAATAGATACCAATTTAGTGTGTGAAACACATACGGATTTGGTCAATCACTTGCAGCAGTTGCCGGTCGCTGGCTTTTGCCCATCCGATTCGACTAGTCGACGAGCACCCTGTCCACTTGTACTCGCATTTCCTGCTTGTTCGTTCTTTGGAAGTTTCTTAGCTGCAATCACCAATGATTATTTATGAGTGATGAAAAGAAACAGAAAACAGATTGTCAAGAGTCTTTTAATTATCAGCAGCGATAGCAGAGAAGCGAGAAAGAGAGTTAAATGAATCACCATTACCAATAGCCAGGAATATATCGTTGACGTTCATCGCTGTCTTGGCTGATGTTTCCATGAAGAGGAGGCCGTTCTCATCGGCGTACGCCTGGGCTTCCTCGTATTCGACCACCCGCTTACTACCCAGATCCGCCTTGTTTCCAGCCAGTGCTATCACTATGCTCGGACTAGCTTGTCGTTGCAGTTCCTTCACCCACGTTGTCGCTCGCGTAAATGTGTCCTGCATCGTCAATGAATCGAGATGATGATTATTATCAACTTTTTTAGTTTGTTGAGCGAAAAAAAAAAGAGTTAATTTTACGCGATATGCATGAGTGCTGACATGTTACGTTTTTCTCTATCAATCAATCGTTCTTCTCATCATCTATAGGGTTTCAGTTTTTTTTTTTTTTTTTAACTTAGAAATGACGATTTTCGTGGTGGGATTCAGTTTGTTTCATTATAAACGCAATTCTCTTCTTTGGAACATAAGTATTACACTATACTAACTAGCCCATTAGCACAAAGGTGAGGAATCGATGAAAAAAAAAAATTACCACGTCCTATAACCGACCTGATTTGTTATGTCGTAAACCACAATAGCTGCCTGTGCCCCACGATAATACATCGGCGCAAGACTGTGGTAGCGCTCCTGGCCTGCGGTATCCCAGATCTCGAATTTCACGGTCGTCTCGTCCAGGCACACGGTTTGTGTCAGGAATGCAGCTGAAAAACGTTGTTACCATTATCATCAGCATCATTATTTTGGCGGACGAAGGATGAAAAAAAATAAATAAAACAAGCAAGATATTTGCAAATCAAACTTGGTCAAACTCACCTCCAATCGTGCTTTCTTGGTACTCATGAAATTGGCCTTTGACGAACCTCAAGACGAGACTCGATTTGCCAACGGCCGACTCACCGAGCAGAACCAGCTTGAACTGACATATTTTGCCCTGTGTGCCGTTTGGTCTCTGGACCGTACCCCGGTTAGCCATTTCGACCTGGAAAAGGGCACGAAGAAACACATCATTATTACTGCATACGCTTACTCTTGGTAAAATTTGATCCGTCAATACTTGTTAAAGAAAAACGAAGAGGAGGAAAACAAGAAGAAGAAGGCGTCTCGCTGACCGCGCGATAAATTTCACCAAAAGCCCGTGATATTGGACAAGATGATAACGGGCTATATTTGTGCCGAAACGGTATAATACTTTGCAGCAGCTGATAAGCCAACTTGTTGGCACTGTGTGGTGGATCGAATAACTATACTAACTCGGGACAATTTTCTTGCACAAGAACGTAATCGAGATTTTTTTTGTGCACAGCTATGGTACAGAGCAATATGTACACAGACACGAGAGCAGGCACAGCATTAAGCAAATGAAATGCCTTTCTTTTTGCCATAATATAGAGAGATGCACCGGAAATGCTAATAATACAACGACGCAGGCAGAGGCGAGGAGGAGGAGGAGGAGGATATGAGGAGAGCACACGACGCTCAGTCAATCCCCTAATTGTATTAGCAGAGAGTGAATTCGACATGTATATAAAACACACTGACGCTTGCTTGCTTGCGCGTTTGAAAAATAAAAAAAAACGCTGGAATCCTTTCCGCGGGATTTAATCTTGTTTTTTTCCTTCCTCTCTTCTCTACGCAAAATTAAAATATCGCGCGAGCGGCGATCATCGATCGCTTGGCTTTCGAGCCGGTGGTTATAGATCGGAGGAAATACATAATCGAGGAACGCGGATTGATAATTCGGACGGGTGGACGCATAAATGATGCCACTCTAGACACACGCCTACCGCTTTGAGCTTAATTTTTTTTTGTTCTCTTCTCGCGTAATACTGGATTGTGCATGGACGATTGAAATAGAGAGAAAGAAGAACGTTATCGTTGAATTTTTTTTTTTTTCAGTACACGTAAGTACTGTTTTCAGTTCTTCTCCCTCCAGCGCGGCTCTAAAACTCTCCGCAAAAATAAGCCGACAGAGGTTCCCGCAAGAGCTTCAGATCCGCGAAAGATAGCGATTAACGTTGTTACTCAACAGTGTATGAGAATTCACGCAGGCGCTGAAAATTTCGACGCTCCTTTTGTATAACTACAATATACGAGTAAAAATCAGCGGTAGGTATACGAATCCCGTCACACGGAATTTTTTGGAATACGATTCTCGTGTAAATAACAATGATGAAAAAATTAAAGCGAGAGGTTATACTATAGAGATACGCGGCTCACTCATCAGTACATCTTACTATTATAGTTGTGCTCATCCGCCAATCCTCGTCATGATAAACCCAACGATCAAAACAAAAGCGAGTTCTGCGTCGTCACGACTGTCACGAGTATAATAGAGATCAAGCCCGAAAAATATAAATCCGCGGCGTGTACCATCATCACCACCACCACTCGTTAGTTTTCACGTGTAGTAATAATATATGAATGCATGAACAAAAGTTTTCCCGTTGCCGTCCTCTTTCCTGATGTTTTGTGTACACTGTTCGGCTGAGAGAGAGAAAGAGCCCTGAACTTGTGACCGCCCCCGCGCACACCCAACACACACACACACACACACACACAGACACACGGATCGAGTGGAACGTCACCTCTAGTATTATACTTGTAATATATAGCTGTGGAGTGTACAATAATGACAAGTAGTTCGCTCTCGCTCAGACTCACATGGGCAAGAATACCTTTTATAATATTACGCCTGCTTGTACGATATTATCAATGCAACAAATTATTCAACTCCTTTTTTTTCACCTATCATTCATCAAAAACGACGTCCTTTACCGATCATCTTTTGCATTTTCCGTGCTCAGAAATTCCAATATTTTAGCCTGCCTGCCCTGATGGGGGACTTCAGGTAATCATCATTATTATTATTATCATACACAGAGGTACGAAACCGATTAACCCTTCCGGTACACTGAATACGCAGCAAGCGCTGATATAATATTTACATTATTGTATGTATACGTGTGATCCACATCTATATACACGCGTATTATTACATTGGCAAAAGCTCCGTGAAAGTCCTGACTTCCTGAGTGATGTATTACTTCCGATCGACGCAACTCTCTATAAGTATATACTACTGTATGTCGCTGCAAGATCCAATATTTTTCATAGTCGGAGGTGTTTGTAATTTTCGAACAGTTATTTGACAAATGTGTTACCATGTGTTATACTAATGACATTCGGGTACTCGAAATCGTGTACAGCAGGGGTGAAGATAGATACGCAAGAAAAACTCGAATGGATTCGTCCGAATTCTCCTATAACTTTTCCATACAACTTATATATTATTACGGCGTTTAATATGATAATGGCGAGCTCTTTAATTTCACCAATGACTCGAACGTTATTGAGCGAGCATTGACAGTTTAATGCATTCTACATTTTTATTAATAATTCACGATTAGATAACCTATCGACGATTACTCACAGTTTTAACGAAAAGCACCGTCGATTCGGCCGGTTTGTCGGCTCTTATACCAATGTTTTTACCAGGCGACGAAGAAAAAAAAGAAAAAGGCTTTCGTACAGCGCAGACGTGAATTTTCGCTTCAACCAACAAAACCGCGATTCTTTCAATGCGCACAGAAATGCCGACACATTTGAACAACAATATAGGCATTTAAGGCGCTGCGAGGCAAAAAACAAAAAGAAGAACCGCATCATCGTCGTCGTCCTTCTCCGTGCTGGGTCATCGAGCTCCGAATAGTTTGTTTACCCGTATCAAACGAACGCACTGTCAGCGCGAGACTCACTTACGGTGCCGCCTCCGCCGACGCGCATAGCTCCGCAATTGCACTTTCTTCCGCGTATTATCTTTTTTGCTTTCATTCATCCTTCGTTTTCAACGCCTACGCACACACGATAATTCGCTTCAACTCCCCTGCGCTCCGAGTTTTATACATTATTTGCGCACGTGCGTGGTGAAGTATTTGAGCTTCGAATCGATACGTCGGATGAAGATAAAAGAATTTAAAAAAAAAAGAGTCGATGGAGGAAGTCACGTGCCACGGAGCAGTGTATTATGTACTATAATACATTTTTGAAAAAAAGAAGAAACTCGGTCGTGGAATCCGAGGTGGGATCGTGCTTCGCGCTAGTATACATTGTTTACGGCCGCCAAACCGTGCGGCGAGTAAGTTATTTTCTAAATTAATTTTCTTCTTTTCCATACGATGCCTGTTCGCTGGATTTACTTCACTGCTGGACGACAATTTATTACTCCGGAGTGAAAGTTCTGTTAAAATAGAGTTTTAAATTTACAGACTGTGCGGCGGCGTGGACCTTTCCTGACTTCAAGTGATGAAAATTAATCAACCTCTTAATTAATCAACCTTACAATGGCTTCGAAACGCGCACGCAAAATATCGATCGGTAATAATTATCAAGCTAAATTGCAGTCAAACTGCAACGTAAACGACCAAGCATCACCCAAAGTTCAATGTAATATTATTCTCTCTTATCGAGTTTTTGCATGATTCTTTCGTTACTCTTGTGAAATTCATCCGTACCCTATACGTTAACCGGTACGAACTCAACATGCAACAATAAAACTTATCGAATGGACTATATAGCTCAGCGTGCATGTTCACATCCATGACGTATCTTATTTTAACTCGACCGATCTTCAGATCGAGTGGTGGTCAAGTCTCTCTTTATCCGAGAGTATTATAGCAAGTTTGGCGGCTTTGGCAATTTTATGCGCAAAGTGATTCTCTTTACCTCCAAGACTGACCCGATAAACTTTGCCAGGCGCACTTGGCGAATTCGTTCAAATATAGTTTTTACCTCGGTTTTTACGGCCAAGTCCGTTGTTGCATGGAAAACCGTTAGCAAAACTAGAAAATTTGCTCATCCACACTACATATGTACTGACGTAGGTAAGTAGTATATGTTGCGACTAGGCGTTGCGCATTTGTTGTAACGTGTGTGTGAAAGCCGAAGAAGATTAGATAAGCAAGCCTTCTCCCGTCGCGCCGGCGAAAACAAAAGCCTCGGAGCGCGCGGAGGTGGAGCAAAAATTCCGGGCCCGTGAAAACATGACGTACACTTGTGCATCACACACCGATGCTATACATATTAAGTGCTAAGCTCCGCGTGGCGCGCGATTATCGCTAATTACCGTCCAAAGAGACGCGACGATTTGTGAGCGACACGTGCACGGCAGGCAGGCAGAGGGACACGATGGTGAAAAATCGTCTGAGAATCGGTCGCGACCTTATGATCGAAAGAAAGTCAAAATCGATATTGCATGTTCGAGCGACGCTAAAATAATGGCGAGTCGACTTTTTTTCACCAAAGCTGAAAGTTCACGCGGCGCCGAGTCAGCTCGATTGCAAATTTCTCGACAGATATAGGGCAAAAAAAGACACACACACACACACACACACCGAAGCGAGCATCACAGTCGGCATGCGGTCTTGCGAAGCCTAAAATGATCTAACCGAGCGCAGCATCCTGATGCACACTGCATTATTAAGACTGTGTGATCAGGCTTTGACTGCGAAAACAAACAAACCAAAACATTACCGGTCGCGTCGAAAAATTAGCAAAAGTAGAGCAGGATACTCCTTATAATACATTCGACCATTCACGATGTGCATGCCGTCAGGGGGAGACCACAGGCCAGCCGGAGCTGCAGGCTAGTGGTGGTGGTGGCTCCATGACTATTAACGATCCCCACGGAGGAGGAGATCTGCGCGAATCCCCGTTCATCTCGCTTGACGTGCAGCCTGCCTGCCCATATATGTATATACAGCTCTACTTCGGGAGTAACGCAAGTGCAGTATGAAATGTATGAATGTGCAGAGCAGGCCTAGGTTGTAAAAAGGTGTGTGCGCGCGCTCGCTGGAAACAGGTGACTTGCAAAAGGTATATACATGCATTGGATAAGTAGAAAGAAGATAGATAGGTAGAGGCGCGCAAAGGTGAGGCTGTTAGCTGTATACTTGCAGATGCATGTGTACCATATTTACATACATGTAGGTATACACCTGAGCCAGCTGCCGAGTGCCACTGTGCAGTGCTTTCGAGCCTAACCTTATGCGAATTGGCGAATCCCTCTCGATGGTGATGGATGGGTGGATGGATGGATGGATGGATGGATGGATGGATGGATGGATGGTGATATTATTATACAGCAATACACTGCATAGGTCTGTATATGAGATGACTTTGACAAACCTACACTCGTGAAACGTGTGAACTCGAGACAGATCACTGATGCCTAATGTTTATTTTTTTTTTATATCCAGGGCACCGTGGCGGATTGTACCGACACCGATCGCAAGAATATGCATGTCACACAAACTGTTTTTCTTGCGAACAAAAGAAAATACAAATATTTATCTTTCGATCCATCATACACACAGCACATATCACAGAAAGAGATGGAGCTCTGCGCTAATCGGGCGTCCGTACGTGCGTGCATGTATATGTATATCTCTGCTCGTGGGCATGCGAAAGACGAGAAGATAAAAAAAAAAGTTATTACTTTTCAAGAGAGAGAGAAAGAGAGATGGAAGTCACGCAGAGGAGACAGATAATCCAGCAGTGCCTGCCTGTGTGAATAAGTATTAAACTAACTAACTGCACCACTTTTCCTTCGTCCCTCTCGTTTTGTTCCGTTTTTTATTTTCCTTTTCCTCTCTGCAGTACTGTAATAGGGTATATGCACGCATGCAGTATTGCTCTCGTCTTGTTGTCTGCTGCTATTATGTGTCAACAACAATATCGTACCTGTATACCGTTGATGGTAACTGTACTGTGTATAAGTATAGGTAATAATATTCACTCACGCGCGTTTTTTTCCTAAAAATATATCCGTCAAAATGTACTTATTATACCTATTATTGCAAGCTCGATTGCAAGTATCGATATGGACTCTGCTCCGAAAAAATTGTCATGCTATTCTGTTATGATGTACAATATACACGGTATATTTTGGAGCACAAAGAGGGAGAGAGAGAGGTAAAGATGCGTTTTTTGTGAATATAATATACCCGTACGTATACATTACAAGTATTAGAACTATTAAAAGTGCAACGCACGTCGCGCACACACACTTTAAAGCCCGAGCGATAGATAAAGATACAACACAAAACATATGATGGGCGCCGTCGCCGACATTATTATATTACGCACATATTATACACGTATACAGATGCACCAAAGTTGTCCTCGTTCACGATGTCTTCGTCGTCAACTACTCATATACGTAGGAAGCTTAGCCAGCAAGCCAGCTTATAAGCTACACGATTGCACATTATAACGCACGAGCAAGGACGCAAGGACGAACTACTGCGTCGTCATCGTCGTCATTTTTCCTGATGATGATGAACGAACGTATATTTTTACACGACTTACCTAGCCCCCCCGAGCTGCGGTCGTGTGCACTTTCTTCTCGCGGTTCACGCAGAGCCACTGCAGCAGGGTACTTGTTGTATACGGAAACACAGCCCATGGAACAGCTGCAACGACAGCAGTACCAGCTCCCCCTTTTTTTTTTCACGGGCTCGTCGTCGTCGTCGTCGTCGAGGAAGTCGAAGATACGCACGGGGGTATGCAGCAGAGAGAGGAAAAACAGGGGGGGGGGAAGACCGAGAGGAAGCAACAAAAGAGTCTATGTACCTCTTTTTCGATAGCGGATAGTAGGTACTCCTCCGCCTCCTCCTCTGACTCTCTATACACTAGGTACACACACACTTATACACATACACCAACACGATTGAATGCTAGAGGGAGAGAGAGAGAGAAAGGAGAACCGCGACGACGACGACGGACACTTCTCGCGCAGCGGACACGCGGCGTATCTATCTTCTGCTCTCTGTCCGAAGCTCCGTTCTGTTATGTTTTGTTCTGTCCGCCACCACAACACGAAGGCGCTGCTATCGTGCTGTCTACTGCCGTGGCTGCAGTGACTGCACCTATATATACTACGTTTTGGAGTTTCGGAACTCTTATCTACCCTGGGAGCGCAGACCGGATCCTGCCAACACTTGCACTAGGGTTACCATAGGGTACCTCCTACTGCTGCTGTGAACTTGTGAAGCGATGATGATCACTGGACCAATGACCATGCAACGGTACATTATACAGAGAGCACGTGAATTTAAAACGATCGGAGCTCGAGCGGCGCTTTTAAACAAAATGTTGGATTGAAATCGAGAGAGACAATAAGTACTTAAATACGTGCATGTTAGTATAATATGAAAAATAAAATAGGTACTGATTTTAGCGTATAGAATGATAATGGTCGTTACTTAAGTATAGCTGCTCGAAATGCCGAGAAATTTATTGTTTGAGTCTATAAGTAGCTGTTGGGTGATTAACGTGGGAAAATCATTTCAAATGTTGATAGTGTAGTGTTGAGAAATTTATCAGCTGATTACACCGCGTTCTGTGAGCACTGTAAATAAAATCAAAGCATAACTCCAAATTTTACTCCAGTGGAAGTGAATGTTAGAGTTTTCTCCGTTTGATTGATTTATCAAGACTAATAGATTTTATAGTGATTATCAAGCTCAAATGAACCTTCAAATGCAATTTCTCTTCAGAACATGAATAATAACGCCTATAGAAAATCGAGCCCAACATTATTTTCAGTGCAATGTGATCAGTGAAAAAATTTTCATACAGTTCTGTTGCACATGCAACACGACTATGGCCACTGCTGGGTCAGCGTGGCCAAAAACTACCGCCTGATATACATCTTATGGACCCCTTTTTTTTTTCTCTATTGGAAATGGACATACAAACGTGGCCCGTACTAATATTTGGTATCAGATGGAGATACAATAAAACGTTGATCACAGTTTATTTTTGACATTGATCTAAATATGTGAAACCAGAAGGGGGTGTTTCTGTATATGATTGACATATACTCGTAAAGTTGTGGGTGCTATACCTGAATGCGTATATGTATACCTAAAATGTTATGTTAAATAATGGTAAGATGTACTTAGAAACATAGTAGGTACATGCATTTATGAGAAGAAAATGTAACGTGTGTAACCGTAACTATGTAAGTCTAGGTGTATATATACCTATTTATTGCATACAACAGTAGTGAGTATATTTGTCTATTTGGCAGTGCAGCAGAGAAATAACGGGCTCATCACCCACCACTCTCTTTCCATTTCTCTTCTACAATAAAGAGATCAACCTCTATTAACCAAGTATCACCCGATCAAGAATAAAAAAAAAAAAATGTATATATACACATTCCATATAGTACAAGATCTCTGTTGGGGCGTGTATTACTCTATTCACCGGCGCAGCCCCTCGATCCTCTACCTCTTCGTTCTCTTTCTGTTCTAAAATACTTGTCTGAAATGCTTATACTTATAGGTTGACATTGATGCACGCACCCGTTGTCACTCTCAACGAGGCCCAGGAAAGTTGCAGCAGCACCGCCCGAGGATGAAACTTGGCCTGCTGTGCTGGTTGTTTTTACCACGAGATAAGAACCACCAGTCTGCACACTCCGCAGTCTGCACTCGAGGATGATGTTTTCTCTCGCTTGGCGTGAACTACTTACTTATACTTATTCCCGAACGGGCACACACTACCTATACAAACAATGGAATGTATCACTTTTGCGTCGTTTGCACTCTCTTCCAGCCAAAACTCTACCACTTGACAATATTTAACTTTCTAGGGTACACTTCGCAAATCTCGCACTAGCTCTACTGAGTCCACTGACTCGATCCATACACTCCACGTAACGACTCCACTGCACGTCGCACAGGTCGCACTCGTACACGACGTCGTGTCGTTGTGACAATGCAAGTCTCAAGACTCTCAAATCTTGTTTTTTACTTGCTCAATGATCTTATTGGTAAGTACAGTTGGTTTATATTATTGATGGAATAGTACAGTATAGTATACTTATTGCCTTACAGCGTATAAAACACAATTCTTGCTTTTTTGGACACTAAGCAAGGACGTGGCCACAATGAATCACGACTTTTCAGAAATTTTTTGCTAAGTTGCACTCTTAACATTTGCTAATTTGCTCGTTGTGTGGGATCGGGTAAGTTCGGGTCTTCTGAATCTCGCACGTTCGCAGTTTCTTACGTTCGGTTCAGATTCGCCGTTCCTTGTCTCTCGTTCCAATTGGCCAGCGGGAAATTTTAAATAATCCCAATATCTTTGTACAACTCTGGATTGTTTAAGTATAAATAGAGAGGATAGTAGATTACACAAAATAGTCCGCGATACTTAAAGACCGTAATATTTTCATACAAGAACTCTGTCAGAGATTTAATTGTAAAAGCGATATACCAGCACAATTTTTCCACATTGTTACGTACATAATATACAATAACTATTCCTAAACAATAAGAACTGCTGCATTATGACATTTTTATGGCAAAATTTGTGAAGGATTCCGACAAGAAAAGTGATAACTGCGATGTTCAAAATTGTAATATTCGGTTAAATCTTTTTCAATGAAAAAAAAGTCCAATACGAGGTCAAACCGGTTCATATATGATCGGTGCATTTTAATTATAACGAATAAGTTTCTGATCTGAAAATAATCATATCATGATTCAAATTAGGATGAGCAAAGCTACTATTCAGTTTGCCGTTGAGTATTTTAAATAATCTTTTGTTTACTTTGC
>JAPYYV010002887.1:0-37933 GCA_030522625.1 Copidosoma aretas
ATATATATATATATATATATATATATATATATATATATATATATATATATATACACATATGCATATGCATTTCTGGTGTTGTGAAAATCGGCCAAAACACTCGATACGATCACCGTTAGTTTACTGAATTTTATTTGATGAAAACAGTGCATATACCTTAGCAAGCACGCATGAAGTAGACACTAGGTGTGAGTGTTAGGTTTTATTTTGCTTTGTTATGTACAGATCGCATAAGTCAATCATGGTTCCATCTTTATCGTGTTGTATGCTTTCATTAAATAAACCGTACACTTATTTATGTAGAAGATGCGAGAAATCGTTGCTAAACAGACATGGTAAACAATAATGTGAGGTCAAAATTGTAACAATCACTCAGAGTACGTACTGTGGTGTATCGGTTCCCAACATACTCCATTCTCCTCGAGCTGGAATCACGTTGGCGCCAACCAGTCGGCGGCTGAGCTTCTTCTCTTCCTCTATGCATTCACAATTTCTTGGTACTTAACCCCCCGACAAATAATAAACGTTCACCTCTACTACTCTATCGTGGCTCTCTTAGTCCGTACCTCCACAAAAACGGAAGAGGAAAACGAAGCGATACATAGGAGTCTGGTGAAGACAAAAACAGATAGATTCACCGGGAGCAGAGATGAGGACCAGACGGAGGAGAAGATCGAGCAATTAGTGGAGCAGGAAATGAATCTCGAGCGGTGAGACGCACACGTCCTCGACGTTCCTTCCTCTCTGCTTGTGCCCCAAAAAACAAACTGTGGCAGCTGTGGCAGTATTGTTGATAGTATCGCATACATTTGAGGCCTCAAATGCTTCCTCTCTCTCTACTCGCTTATTCTTACGTGGCACTTAATTATCCTGACGTCACAGGACACTCGCGAGTGCCTCTCCCTTTTCGATTCACACCGTTGGGGATCAACTCATGGCATCCTTTTTTTCAATCCCTCCTCCCTCCCGGTATTAATGAACGCGCCTGCATACACTCCTTTTTTCGTCTTCCTCCGCTTACTGTCTACTTTTGGCTCTTCCTTTATCCATTCTTTCCGACGCAGTCTTCTGTATTTGCTTTCGACCAGACCGGAATGAAGTGAAGACAAAAAGGCAACAAAGATGGTACGCCATAGCCTCTTTTACTGATGTATGCTCTGAAAACTTAACTGGTTATACCCTTTTTTTTCATACCTCTTGTGCATGGAAGAGGAACTGCACTTCGCGCAGAGAAGAGATATGACCGTAACGAGCGCTGCAAGCTTCCAGGTTGTTAACAAGCGTAACATCATCACCGCAGCTCTTATTATATCAATTTATACAGATAGCATCACATGTTCAATAATGAAAAACTACCTTACCACCACTGTGTACCTGTAAGGACTACCTCTTCGTGCATGTACAACTAGTCTTCCGATCCGTGATACCAGTAAGAGGAAAACCGGACAAACGAAGCTGCATCTATGCCCAGAGTATTCAGTATGCATATATATTTGTGGGTAAAAGCTACACGCGCTTCACGCAGACGCAAGTCTCTCAGTCCTCCATCCTTCTGCAGATGTTTCTCCTTTTACTTGCCTTCGCGTGTTATGCCGAGCCACGCATGCATTACGCGTGTATCGTGAGCTTCGATAAATCCTCGTCGTCACCATGGACTCATCGCGTGCAGCGATTCTCGCGTTATTCTCCGCTTACTCTCTCACTTCGATGACATCCGCACGCGATTACGAAGTAACGATTTTACGCATTTCGATGGCATACCCATATCGTACATACTAGTTCAATTCGTGTTGGCCAACTCGGTGTACTTGTGTGTCTATTTACAGCCTGATGTCAGTCGTTTGCGTCGACTGAACGATTAAGATCAACTTCTTCTCTAATTAGCAATACATAAACTTGATACATGTTGTGCATGAAATTTGTTTTTGACTGAAAACATCCTAAAAACAAAATACTGGTCCATCCGAACTCTCAGAGAATGTGAGTGATGGTGGATTGTAAGCATACAGTTTGCAAGGAATCAAATTTCAATTCTCAGCCAGTCACAGGTGGATGATTTGCAAACTGCCTATCCCTTCCGCATTACACATTATCGGATGTGGTACACATACGGAAGCTCCAAAGGGGAAAAGAGATAACTCAATTATAAGCTTGGTTCAACATGCTTTCGTCGGAATTTACATTTTCACATGTATACGTGGATGCGAACTCGCACCTTTCTCTTGAAACCATCTCCTCCTCCAACTTTTCCAACGACGCGGAGTAAAACGGTGGTAATCAACCCATCGAGGAACTTGCAATTGTCTATTTTGAACTCGCAACTTTAGCTGCAGCATTCACTGTGCGACATGCGCATATGTATATATTTCGACGAATAAATCATTTGATTGTTCAGTGGTGCCTAAGTGGTATGTTGATCGACAAAGTTCATAGGAATTCTTAAATAGTTTGCACGTCTCTTTTGTCCAATATTGATAATTTTGTTAGACATGAGCAATAAGGAACTTTAAAAACGTTGAGATGTATGGTTGAAAATACAATTTGATCATGTCCATTAATATGTATAAAAGTTCTGATTTCATTGTCTCATCATCTTTCTTACTTCTGTTACATTAATTAGAATCACATAATTGTACATCAAATTAATACATACTTGCATATACATGCATGGCAGAATATCAGGAAATCATCACATCAAACGAGTGTAATGGTTGTCTTCAAACAAAAACTCGCACATACAAATATAATTATAGAAAACGGCTCACTTCAAACTTTCTGCTTGATTATTCTATAGAACTGACGTGTTGTCGATATGAGATTAAAAACAAAACGTTACGAAAACGTACACCTGCATCTATTATGCCCTCCACACGCAATGAAGCCTTTGTGTCTTTTTTTGTATACTTCTGCATGTTTACGCACTAAATCATTTGAACTGCGACTTGCGCGCATCATTAGTAGATATTTGTTTTCATCTTTCCTTTACATTTAATAAACAGTTGGTCCCGCATTAACGATGTTACAAACAACTACATACAGATGCATAATGTTGCATTTCTCCGGAATTCATAGTGCATCTTCAAACATATGCATATTCACCTACGCAGTAAGAAAAAGGAAGAGAGAAAATATCTTATTACCGATAGCCGTTGAAACTTTTGTTGGCTTTATGCATCATTTTAGTGTTTAAACCACCTCAGGCCAATAATTTGCAAAGTAGGGGGTGATTTCGCAGGCACTGATGAATTATTTCATTAGAAATTTCAAATAGGCGCACATGTATACATAAGTGGCTAGTCAACAGTCAGACATAGTTGCTACTGCATCTTGATCAGATAAATGTTTATAGATTATTATTCCTTTGATTCTCTGTTGGGCCGATGCTCGGTCCATTGATTTTGTGCATAGATGTCTTGCTACAGGGAACGTAGAAGGGGTCGCTTGTACGAATTGCAACGGGAACCTACATTGAGCTTTTGGGATTTAATAAGCTTTTTTTACTCCCAACATTAAACTTATTTTGTTTTCTCTTGTCCCACAATGCAGTGATTGTAATTGTCATTTCACAAAATTTTTGTAACTGAAATTAAATGCATTGGAATTTTGCCTTTAATTATGATGGAACATTTTTGTTCCTACCTCGGGCCTTTTTAGAAACCTGGTACACCCTAGGTAGGGAAAATAGCATTCGTAACTCGATCGTCAAGGCTTCTTCACGAACCTCGTTACGTCCCTCGCCTACGGCTCGGTTCGCAAATTAAAGCCTTTCCAATCTCGTACGAAAACTACTATTCGCATTCGATACGTGCATGTAATAGTCTGTAAATAGGAATTTATGAAAATTTTAATTTATCAGTATGTTAAGTCCTGTTCTGTATGGAATTTAATTCGCTAGCTCAAAAAGTATGAATATGTGGAGCTATAAGTCAGAATTTCGAATAATTATATAATTATACATTAGTATTGAAACATCTATCTCAAGCATCAGACTTCCTTTAAGTGAATGAATGTCAAGCTTTTATTTTCTGTCATACTCTACAAAAATCAAACCCAAAGACTCTACCTGATTCATTGCATGAAAAAAAAACTTTAAGTACTTAATTAATAACGATTCCTGAGGGTTGAATCGAACGATTTAGCCGGTCTGTTCGGCATTAATTATAAAACCTCGTAATTTACAGCGTCTAATTGATCATAAATCAGTGTTTAAAAAAATCGTCCCCCTCGATATTTAATAAGAACCCCTTGGAACTCGTCTCAAGACCCGCTCTCCCTCGCACACACTAACTACGTGGAAGAGACATCAGCAAAAAATAAAGTCTCCTCTTGCACTATATCAATCTAAATTTATGACCTTTCAATAAAAAAAAAAAAAATTCTTTCGACCACAGTTTAATTAAGACCTTATATTCCCCAAAATATAAGTTATTTACTGTACATCTGGAGCTAGTTATGCGCCGGAAACCCATCTCTCTTTTTATCTTCTTTCGTTTCAATCAATTCGCGCCCAGCACCACCTCCACTGAACTTCATTAAGGATAAGTCCTCATTACTTCCTTGCGACTAGTACCTCTTGAGCTAGTTCTCTTTATACATCTCTCTTTCCTTTTCCCTTTTGCCTCTTGCATTCTCACGTACTTTATTAAACGATGAATATATGTATATTAATGTATGTATGTATATATATTTGTGCTCTACCGATTTTAGAAGTACAAGATGCCTAACAATTGAACAGTCGTTAATTTTATATTTGTTTTTCTGTCTATTTCTATAGGGACGTGAGGCCAACGAGTCTAGAGAAAGGCCAGGAACTGCTAAGGCTAAAGTTCTATGTAGCATACGCCTGGGGCGGACCGCTTATTATTGCTAGCCTAGCAGCCTTTATCGATCACCTGCCCTATACACCAGAACAGACCTACCTCAAGGCGCGCTTTAGTAAAAAGCGATGCTGGTTTTATGGTAAGTCTATTATGTGTATTGACGTATTTTTCAACTTTTTTTTTCTGTTTTTCTTTCGTATCTAACTATCCTATCCTACCTGATGTACCCTACGATTATTTTAAATGTTACTTTAATGATAATGAAGGAGTCAGTACCAACTTTGAGTTTACTTATATCGACCATCACAAAATTCATCAAAGTTCATATTCCATTGCTGTTGCACATTGCACATAATTCAGGGTAATATATACAAAATTATTCAATTTCTAAAACGAAGACCTAGAAATTGTATAAATGAAGGATAAAGTTGTTTAAAGAACTTTAAAATCTACTCCACCATGTTTGAACGAAACTTGTTTTATGTCATCGTTACCAATTGTATTCTTAAGTGACAATTATTACAACAATACTAGTCAACACGAAGACAAGGGTTAAAAAAAGTCAGCTATTTCATGTTCTTTGAAAGAGTTGTCATTACTAAATTTTTCTTTGAGCATCAGAATAACGGCCAATAGCCTATTATCCCAAGAGTTTATTGTGAGTTTACAACTGAGAAAAGCCATTGTACTCTAAATTTTCGGGCTGAAATAATTTATTGTGAAAAGATGTAGTAAGTCCCATCAAATTGGTTATTAACTTTAGTATTAAAATTTAACATAGTACGAGTCACAATTTCTTAACCAAATACATGCTCAGTCCTTCTGTCAGCTGCATAATGTAGCCTCGCTGTGCAAATACGACATAATACACACTCAAAGGAATAGAAAGATTTTTTGCAATAAAAGAAGCTATTCAAACGTAAATGGGTCACCCAGTTTTTTTCAAGTCCCTGGGATTAAACGAAATAACTTTATTTAACCTAGCCACCTGTTTCAACCCCTTCGCTTCCAAGTTCTCTTGGAGAAGCGAGTGAAAGGAGTAAAGGAAAAAGCCCGCGAGCGCAAAAGAATTATTTCCGAGGTAAAGTAAATCACCTCGAGCCCCAGAAAAACGTCACGGGCATACGTTAATTTTCATGCGAAAAGAGTACGACTCTCGCGAGCACTTCATCGTCTTCGTCGCTAAGGATGAAAAGGGACACGAAGAAGTACTGCATTCGGCTTCTATATTTAACTTTTTCCAACCCACTTACAGATATCTCCGTCATCCGCAGCTCTTACGCTCTGAAATCCTCCAGTTCTCCCTTTCACTATATTTTATTTTTCTCTTCCTCGAAAGAGAAACCAATATTTCGCTGGGAGGATCTTCACTCAGTCATACACAGTCGTCTTAGTCGTCTTCAATGTGGTAAATCAAGATAATGGCGCCCTAAGGGTAGGTGAGGAAGCAGCAAAGATAAAGAAAGTGGCGCGGGCTTCTTTTCTTCATCGAGGGAGAAAATAAAATCAATCGGAGGGAAAGTATAAAAATAGATGTACACTGTATGTACGCTACGGCAGCCACGCGTTTTTGTGTGAATAACAGAAGAAAAGGAAAAGGGGGTGGAATGTGGGCGCAGTTCGCGCGGAGAATGAAAGATGATTTTCCTCCGAGCTAAAGGGAAAAAATTGACTCAGGAAAAAGAGAAAAAACTCTCGCATAACGTTTGGCTTTTGTGTTGATGTCTGTGAAGCTGCTGCGGGCGGGGAGGGGTTCTTCTTTTTTGCTTTGCAAGGGGATTAATTAATTATAATTTGCTCTTTTTGTGTGACTCTTTTCAAGATGGACTTGTATTTGTCGAGGCATATTGTGAATAAGTACTATTTAGTTTTTGTAAGCGCTCGTTCGAAAATGTATAATCTTAAATAATTTTTGTCTAAGTTTGAAAAGAAAGAGTACTTTAGCGAAGGGAAATCCCGCTAATAGGCCGCGTCACCATTAGTCAAATAAGGGCTGAGGGATTTTATTTTCTTCGATAATTGAAATAAGCAAGTGAAGTCAACCACGGGGTGGAAGAACATATGGTTTGACCACGGACGTTCGGCCACAAGCACTCTTTCTTGTTCCCTCGTTTCCATGCCAACTTGCTTCTTGTGATTTTTTTTATGGACAAACGAAAGCCAGATAACTTTTGTCACTCGACAAGAAAAAAGTCTCAAAATAAAGTGACTTAGTTGTAAACTTCATCCCTCTAGTTTCTTTCATTTAAAAATTAATTAAGTTCGAAACACAGATGGTATTGTATGCATTAAGAGTCCAACACGATGCTTTTTTGTGCAGAAATATTGATATTTTTGTTGATTATACCTATCATGGGTAAATGTGCTATAGATTATTTAATATAACATTTGATCTCCACAATACAAGCAAGTAGCGTATTTTATATTTCCTGGATTAATAAAATAAATGATAGAATACAATAGGAGAAACAGTTTTTATTTCATGGCATTACCTTCGATATTAGTGTTAAACTTAAAATACTTATGGGCACGTCAATAACCTACTTGAACGAGGGGAGAGAGCTCTTTAACCCCGAATCAGTACTTCAGCTAATGTTGCGATGAAAGCTAAGTTGCGCCTAAAATGTGAGGAAATTGCAAGAACATTAAAGTTAATGCTGGTTGGGACATAGTGGATACGCATTCACAGCTTGAGGAGGTAAATTTAATTCGTGCTTTTTAGATAACTGACTCCCCCACAGATGTAGTCTTGACAAGAACGTTAACTACTAGTTTGTTATAAGTCATGCGGATCGTCTCCGAACATCCGTAACGTAATACTATTACATCTAACAAGTATATTAAATCACAAAAAACACTACTTTAAGTATAAAGTATCAGGGAATCAAAATTTTTTTAAGACTTGGTTCGTGACTCATTTGTAGACTTAGTTATAGACTTGTTTTAAGACTTGTGTTTGCATTTGGTTAAATAATTGTTTTATTACTTTGTCTTAGACTTTGTTTAAAAATTATTTCGAGACTTACTTGTAGTTTTGGTTAGAAACTAGTTTTGTTTGGAGACTTTGTGTGAGACTTGTTTCGTGACTCAGTTCAAGAATTGTTTTAAGTATTAGTTAAAAACTTGCATTAAGTCTTGGTTTGAGACTTTTTATGATACTTAGTTTATGGTTTTGTTAAAAGTGTGTTTAGAGTCGGTCTGAGACTTGGTTTGAAACTTATTTAGAGACTTATTCTTAGTCTTGGTCAGAGACTATCTTTTAGACTCCGTTAGAGACTAGTTTTGAGACTTGGGTAAGAGTTTTTTTAGACCTTGTGTGGGACTCGTTTTGTGAATTATAAACTTGCATGAAAACTTGGCTTGAGACTTGTTCTAAGACTTAGTTTGGGATTTGGTTAAAAGGTTTTTTTGATACGTGTCCTGAGACTTTGTTTGAAACTTATTTCGAGAGTTAGAGACTTAGGTAGAGACTAGCTTTTGGACTTTGCTAGATACTCATTTTGTGACTTGGTTGAGACTTGTTTTGAGACTTCGTGTGACTCATTTTAAGACTTATCTTTAGATTTGCTTTGAGACTTGCTTTGATTCTTGGCCTGAGACTTTGTTCGAAACTCATTTCAAGACTTTTTAGGGTTTGTTTGAAGACTGTTTTTAGACTTCGTTCGGTACTTGTTTTGTGACTTTGTTATAAACTTGCTCTATGACTCAGTTTAATTCTTGTTTTAACACGTGTTTAGAGACTTAGTTTGATATTTTGTTTAAGACTTTGTTTGAAACTTATTTCAAGACTTATTCAGAGCCTTGGTTAAAGACAAGCTTTTTACTTCGTTAAAAAACGTTGTTATTCTTGTTTGAGACTTGTTTTGTTACTTAGTTTCAGGCTTGTCTTGAGATTTTGTATAAGATTCGTTTCGTGATTTAGATTGAGACTTGTTTTAAGATTTATTTTTAGATTTGGTTTGGGATTTGCTTTGGTCCGACACTTTGTTTGAAACTTATTTCAAGGCTTATTTTTAGGCTTGCTCAGAGACTAGCTTTTATACTCTGTTAGAAACTTGTTTTGTGACTTGGTATAAGAAGTGGTTTGAGACATTCCATAAGATTTGTTTTGTGACTTGGTTTGAGCCTAGTTTTAAGACTTGTTTTAAAACTTTGTTGCAGGAGGTAGTATACATATAGTAGTTAAATATACATCATGTACATAATTTTTCTCAGGACAGAAAAGACATCCAGATAGTAATAATTAACAGCAATATTTCCTCACACATCCCGCGAATCGATTGAAAAATCTAAATAATCAGTTTTTATACATTTTCACACGCAGAATCCAAATCCACAATCTACTTTTCGATTGATAGCTTGTTTTGTAAGTTCAACATGGGACAGACAAGACATTCAAGTAAGGTATGTCGATGTTATAGTAACATTAAATAAATGTTATGAAGAAATACTGATATTTAAAAAGTATTTATAAGTAAATTTTATCAATTGAACACTCAAGTAATAAATATTTCTTAGTTTTAGGTCGATGCATATGATATTTTTTACACAAAAATTGAAATAAAGGCATGGAACATATAAGACATCGAAATTGCGTACAAGTTTAAAATTTTTGTAAAGAGATTCCAGAGCAAATTCTATATTACCTGGCTCGAATAAATTTTTTTATCGTACAGAAGATATATTAGACTCCTTTCAATGAAATGTTCCACGCAGTAGTCCAACTGTCGGTAGATATTAATAAATTTACGTCGCAGACATGGGACAGAACGGACGTTTTATGTTTTTATAGATTCTTCATTACAAGTAAAAAATTACTAAAAAATCTAAAAGTCCGGTAAAATGTTTCGTATATTAAACTCATACGATATTTTTTTTTTTCATTCATGGCAACTTTACATAGCCCCGCGGTAACGTAGGTATCTGCTTAGGCCAACTTTTTGACAATCAGCCAAATGCATGTTCGTCCCTGACTGCAATACGAGCATAGGTACAAGACAGCACCGAGCTACACTGAGAAAAAAACAACGTTAAGTTTACGCGAGGGCCATGGTAGATTCTACTTTGTTCCAAAGTAACTGGTGGTGCCATTGCTGTTACTTGGGGACCCCGGTAGTATCTACTTTGGTACTTCGGTATACGATGTACGTTTACATATACTTGGGTCGTTCCGTTACAGCGACGGCGCCACTTGTTACTTTGGAACAAAGTAGAATCTACCGTGCTCCTCGCGTAAACTTAACGTTGTTTTTTTCTTAGTGTCGGTGCACTGCAATAAACAAACGATATGCCCAGGATACTTGCTAGCAACGATTATAGGTAAGTTTCCTTCAGTACCTCAAACGCTTACCGGTTTAGTAATATACTGAAGGGCTTAGGTACTACCAACTGCACACGTGTACCTGTTGAGTATATGTGGGCGAATTGTTCATCGTGTCTATCTACTATAATATGGCCATACAGCTCGGTCTATGAGCCATTGCTGCTGCTGCTACGGCTACTGCCGGAACTGCTGTGCACGATAAGCGTTCCAACGATACCTCTCCATCTCTTGCGCACAGACGCTCATTGTGCATGCAATATACGTATGCCTACCTGCAGCAGTGTAGTAGCAGTCCTTCGAGGGATACTGATGATTGTCAAGATGAGACTTGTGAGCAGGGGGACCCTCGAGTATGACACTGTCAGCTCGAGTACACCTAACCAGACGTTTCATCCCTCGAGTTTGACGGAGACGAGAATGTGAAATGATAGTTGAGAAGAGAAAAAGCAGAGAGCGCAGCAATTTATTTCGAATTAAGACTTGCTACCTACGAATCCCCCTCCCCCGCCCTTATTGGCTCGAAAGTTCCACCCTTCTCGTTCGGCCAAATCTTGCGTATACAAATACGCGCATATGTACATACTGCAGGTCTGGGCAGAGAAGGGTCGACAAGAGCTAGGAGAAGCCCAATAAACGAGCGAAACGGGCCGACGAGTCGTTTCGCAAAACAGTTCAATGCAATTATCACGATTGAGCGAACGCCGCCACCGTTCGACGACCCTTTTTTCTGCACAGCAGCAGCGACTCGGTGCAGGCGGCGAAGCTTAGCACGTGTACTGTGCACCGTGTACTATTCACAAACTCTGCTTCACTCTTCATTTGAAAATCACGTGCTCGTTCCAGCTTAATTTAATTCTACATACCTTTTTACGATTTATCGACGATTAAATTATATTTAACTGTACGGACTTGTTTTTCTCTTCTATCAAGGGAACCCTGCGCGCTCGTTGTGGAAAGCCCACACAGCACGGATTCCTACGCCCTCTTGTAATCTCGTTCGGTCCGACTTTGGCCCGTATACACTTGTCGCACACTTGATTAGCCTTCGTGAGGGAGTCAATGACTGCGTATAGTAGTCGGAGCACTGTAGAGAGGGACAGAGTATCACGAATATATGTATACACCTACAGTAATTATAAAACTATGATTGCGATTGAGTGAAACAGAAGGGAGGAACAGCAAGAGAAGAGTCCCCTCCTCCACCAAGTTCTACTAAATCCAGCGAATTGAGCACCTGAGATTATTCTGACCGGATCTTTCTTGATTCACTTCCCTTGATTTCGTGTGCTTTCCGGGGGTGTCGTGGCGCACGCTCCGATGGCTGCAAAATTTTCTTCGAGCCCCTGTTTGGTCCGCTCCACTCGAACGCCTGCAGACGTCGTCTGTCGAAGGGAAGCGTCAATTAGCGCGAGGAACGATTAAATTAGTCCTGCCCGCTGCGTCTCCCTGGTTTACAGGCTGAGGTGGTTTTCTTTGGTGGAATAGTTTGGTGTCTCTTGAGCTCCGATTTACTTGTTTTTGTGAAAAAAACGTATGAATTATTCATCCTTCGAATTTATCATGCTCCTTTCATAATGGTAAAGAAAGGAATCCCTTGCAGGTGTTAAATCTTTCACTCTTTGTATTTTAAAAACTGCTAGTGCATTCGATGTATCGTCAATTAGTCAATGCGCTGTGGATATTAATCTTTATAATTCGTCAGACAGGCTATCAAAAGTTTTGCTCTGACTGGAAGAAATTTTTTAGAATATGTTTTTGTGACACGCGACACAGTCAAATTGATTTCTACGATCCATCTAATTTATCATGTTTCAAGAGATGTTTTTATACAAGCAAAAGCTTGATGATGAAATTCTGTACGTCTACAATTCATAATTTCCTCCAGTATTCTTATTAAGTTTAGCGAGAGTTCTCTTTTAACTAGTTGCGCAAAATTCATTTCTAATTAATTATCTTTTTTGCACAAAATGAGGAAAAATAATAACAATTTCCTACGAATCAAGGTAACGAAAAATATATAATCATAATAGTTTGTTTCATATAAATATCTAACAAAATATCATACTTGCATGTATAAGTGAACGTCTTCATTAAATTAAAAGCTAGTCTCATCACCTCTACGTGGTATGGAGGTACATATTTTCCAAAAAGCCTAGCAGAGTTCGCCGACCGAAAATTATACGCTGCTGCCTCAAACACTACCCTAAGCCATTCGTATTAATTTGGCATCGTGCCCCGCACACGATTCCACCGAAATCACAAAAATCCACTGCACAGCGTAGTCTGCAGCTTGGTTCTCCGTGTTACGTGTATTCGCACGTATCCGCAAATTTCGCGTCACTCGAGATTCTTCAATTCTAATGAAATCGTTAAAAATTAATCCATAGTCGTCGCCAGCGAGCGAGCGAACGGCGTGCAGCAGTGTAATAAATCACTTGCTTAAGTGAACAGAGTTTCAATAATCGAAAGGAAGTAATGGTTGACCAATTTATCTAGAGAGAAATCCTTCTTAATATTTCATTGTTAATACATCTGACGTTCCACATTTTTGAGATTAAAGCATAAAATGGAGGTAAAACTGTCTTGTCAGGAGACTGAACTCAAACCTTTTTCATCAAAAATTTGAAATAGCACACGCTTTTTCCTCCATCGGTGTGTGCCTGCAAAAGCACTGTAAAGAACGCCCTAATATATATAAAAAACAAAGGGGTGGCCATTCGATAAAATAATAAAATAGGAATGAAGAGTGAGCAAGACCGAGTGAAATTGTATTAGTCCTTTCCGATCACCCGCAGCTGGACGGAAATCCTTTTTAAGTTACAATCCATCGACCGTATTGATACTCGCATTGACGAAAAGATGTTCTTCCCGACTCTCTTTCTCGCGTGCCCAGCCAAACTGAAAAATCATCCGGAAATCCCATCCATCAGAGCCTATCGCAGTATCGAATCATCAGTCTCAGCACACGGACACACGCGAAGTCGTAGACACGTGTAGAGTTTCGGAGCACGCACAGGGCGAAATAATTTTTCCCCATCCCACCCTGGATGCCAGTATAGATCGACGCCTCGCCTGGGCCGTAACTTTTTAGGCGGGGCGCAGACGTCTACGCATCGCACGTATCCACAGTGGTTACCCCATGGGCGGAAAGAACAGACAGGGGGTGTGAGGGTTATGGGTGTGCGTAGAATACGAGCAACGGACAGATCGTGCTGGGATAGAGAGAGAGAGAGAGGGGAGCGAGCGAAAGCTCGCGTTAGAGCCGTGAACGGGGGGAGGGGACCGAACTCGAACGTAATTCACTCATGTTTGTTATGGGTTGCCATGGAGGGAATGGTGGTATATAACAGTTAGTACCGGCGAAACAGCCATTGTTGGCGACTCGCCAAAACCCGAGAATATACATAGATAGCCCAATAGTGCATAGTCTATAGCAGTAGTGGTAGCAGCGGTAAGGCCGCGGATCTACTCTTGCCGCTCTGCTCGACTCAGCTCTTCTACCCCAGCGATTTTGCGCCTCCTCCCAGTACTGCACGACCACTGTCTCGCGAACTCTTCAAGGCTAGTCTGCCACAACTTTTACAGCTACTTCCTTTCTCTCTTCCTATCTTATAAGGGTACATTAGGCCGTGACCGTGGCTGTGTTTTAGCCTTATCCTTACTTCACTAAAGTGAAACTTGATTTTTTGCACTTGTCTATGAGATATCTTTAATAGGGTATGTGAGTACTTATTGGAAATCTGTATTTAGAATAGTTTTATTTTTGTGAAACATTAATACATTTTATCTGTTTAAAAAAATGCAATTATGGGAAAAACAAAAGATGTATATTATTTCCATTATCATGAGCCTCTAAACGATTTGTTGTGGCCGCCTGGTAGATCGATTGGATCCCCAAGAATTTTGGCAGGACTCCATTTTTATTCCTCCGAACAGTATTTTAATTACTGCTTAAGACGTACTTGACAAGTCAACTATTTAAATTCTCCTAATGAGCTTTCTCGAGGATATTTTATTTGTATGTAAAAAAGTGGAATCCAAATTCGCAAGAGTTTCAAGCTTTCGAATCTGTCAATCAATGCAAAGAGATAAAATTCATGATTTTCACTACATTCTTAATTATTTTCATGGACTTCTGGTAATTTGACAGTCATACGTGCAGATTTACGTGGTTAAGTAGTCGTAAAAAAAAAGTAGATTATGAATGAAGCTATTAAAACAGATTCATTTGAAAACCATCACAAATGCTGTTCAGCTATATGTACTAGGTTTTCTCTAGTGTTATTAGTACACGGAGAAAAAAGTTACATGAATTTTTACCGTAAAAGCAACGGTAAAGTTGTGTTGTATAATTTTTACCGTAGCTTCACGGTAGTTTTTCTATAGTAGAAAAATTAATCTCCCGAAGCTTTACTTTTTACGGTGAATGTACGGTAATTTTTCCCCTGATTTTCGATAAAGATGACGCCAGCCGTCGATAATAGCTTCACGGTAATTTTTCTGTAGAAGAAACATTACCGTAAAGCTATGGTAAAAATTATAGTAAAGATTGGTTGGTCACAACTTTACCGTTGCTTTTACGGTAAAAATTCATGTAACTTTTTTCTCCATGTACCGAGGTTGGATAATATTCGTATAAAACAGAGAATTCAAGTAACTATAACATATAAATTTATAAAACAGGATGTTAATAGTAGTTTTTGTCACAAATGTGCATCTCTCCAGGGCGGTCCCTGGGCCCGAGGCCACTTGCGAAGCAACGCCCGAGGGATCGTTGGGACCCCCCTGGTCGGATGCACATGAGTGGCGAACACTGTTTTTCCTACCGAGGGTGTACGAGGGTTGCAAAAGTGCCCGAGATAGGAAAAATAATTATTTCATTAAATTCACCGTAACAGAACTTATGGATAATAATTACTGTGCAAGACTGGAACTCAATAATTCTCATTTTTCCTGCAATGGTATATTTTATAAGATTCTTTTCTAAGTTTAGTGTCTATATCCGTTGGTTTTATTAAAACAAACATTCCAGTGACATACATGTATACCGTCCATATTCAGGGCGATATTATATGTTTTTATCCTATAACCATCCGACTAACCCTTTCAAAACCCATCCATATTAATCTGAATCAGAGCAAAACGCCCAAAGAAAAAAAAGCCCCTCATTCAAGCAAACAAACAATACTCATTCACTCGTGACGAAATCCCCGCTCATCTTTCTTGCTCGCAATATAATCGAATCACACGCGTGCAGTCTATTATCTGCCGAAAAACGAAGGCGCCCTTCTCCTCCTATTCGTCTTTGTCCCTCTTTTCATACAAAGACCTGAAAAGCCGAACAAGACGAGGGACAAAATGCTGAAATAATAGAAGGAGCCCCCCGTCCACCAAAAAAGCGAGAGCAGTCTCGGGCCAGCTCCTTTAGAATCCGATCCCTTCCTTTTACTCCCGCAATTGAAAAGCGAAAACGATTTCGGCCGGGGAGACCCATGCGATCGTGCAAGTAACAAGTTGTCATGGAAACAGGTTTCGGGCATTATGCCGTTTCAACGGGGAACCGTAAGTCAGTCGTGGTGAGCCTGGTCACGTGCCGTGTGGTAGTGGTGGTGATGGTGTTACAAGGGCTGTGATATGTGGGTCACGCATTGCCGGTATATGCTCTTTTATTTGTTCTCGGTGTATCATCCCATGTTTAAGATTACTTATACCTACCTTGCATGCGCGCACACGTTCTGATTGGTATTTATATACGTGGGGGATCATGCTATAGGATTTTCCGATGAACGACAAATAATCGAGTTGATGATTAAATCCAGATAAACATTGTTGTTGGGCGACTATAGTCAAGGAGTGCGATTGCCTTACTTAGATTTCTTGTTTTGTCAATTAAAAGTTTTTTTTTGAGTTTCATAAGTAAGTATTAGCAAAAATTCATAAGGTCTTGTTTTTAATGAGAGCGCAAAATCTAGCCCAACTTTGAATAGTACCCGAACGGGCAAGTGATCTCTCTCAAAACTTGTGCACTCTTGCCCTTTGGAGTATTAAAAACCTGCTGCATCAGTAGGACCTGTCGCAAAATTCATGTGTCATTTATCGCAGCAGACAATATCACACTCCTTACGCAACTTTTTTCTGCTCTTTTTACCCTTATATGAAGTAGCGTTGACTGATTGAGCTGCGCTGTAGGGTACGCAAAATTGTTCATGTGATAATTATTTGTAGTCTCTATTGATTTCAACTGTTTCTAATATTTCTGATGATTTTTTTCCAGTCAGGTTTTACAAAATTGTGAGATCAATAATGTAAAAACGTTAAGATTTTAATTTATAAATGTGACTCATTGTATCTATTGATTTATTATCTTTTACGAGTCTTTATACTGGTTAATACTCACTATTTTCAATAAAATTCAGCAACACAAGATACCACATATTTAAGCTTGGTTCTCGGGCTTCCACGGCCACTATTACATACCTTTCGACTCCCAACCGATGATGCTGAGCTTTATGGGCACGATTCGGTGCAAGCTCGGAAGGTTAGATTTATTTGCTGCGATAAATTTTGCGTGGAACTAATTGCCAGAATTATTTGGAATTTTTCAATTTGCGCGTTACATGGGAGGAAGTTTGTGCTTTTATCATTGCATAGTGTAATTTAATATCGCTGGAATAGTTGACGGAGTTTTCAGTGAAATTTATTTGAAACGAATAGTTTTTTTTTTCGTCAAATATACGCATTCGAACATTCGAGTAGTAATTAGTATGATTTTCTCTTTGGAGAATTTTAATAATGTAATACTTCAAGAGATATTTAAATTATCCGAAATATAAGCAAATTTTAAAATAAACAAATAATTTTAAGCATGAAAATTCCCTCAGCAAAGTTATTATTGTACCGATGGCATCTTGACAATAATTATTGGTATTTTTATTAATAAAGCGTACAGTTCTCTTGCGCAAATAATCGAAATTTCCTACACTCATAATATAAATACCTTAAGTTTTTTATTGGAAAATATTTCTAACCCGCAACAACATTTTCCGCGAAAAATATGCGATACTTATGAAATTAAAATTCCATACTGATCCGTTATGGAAGCAGAAGCAGAGGCTTCGAATATTTCATTATTACTCTATACGAGAAACACGAGCCGAGACAAAAGAATCTGAGTATACGTGAGAGTGTCGTCGCATAAAACCAGCGAACGTTCACTGGCGTTGCACTTTCGATTTATTTAGGGTTTGAGCTAGAACGGCACAAATTGCTCAACGCGATGGCTTATGCTGTAATTCTTTGCGTGGGAACGCTGTAAGCACATTGCCGCTACACTGCCTGGAACTCGAGTCAGCTATACGATACTTTTTTTCCCGGGCAAGGGGTCAGTATTTTTTGTATTGACCGATGTATCGTTTACTACGTTCTTTCTTTACATTTCATTTCATCGAAAGCTCGTCCAGTGAACCAATGTTTTAATGAATAGCTAGCCGATCGAGATAAAGGCACGGAAGACGAACCCACGTACGTTCACTAATCCTTCTTAATTCGCTAAGCAAAAAATTAAAAAATGTTGTTCTTATTGACTGGTTCCATAACATTACCTCTTAGTTTGCTTTAGTCAACTACGATGATGTTAAAGTTTTCGGTGTTTATAAAGTTTGTGCTGAGATGTGTATAGAGATATATTGTATATGGTGATGTGTTTATTTGTAAAGTATTTAATTTCTGACCCAAGAATTTTATAAATAGTCTCTTGGTAGTTTTGTATTGAACCATTGAACTTTAAGCTACGTGATACGTTGCTCTTTGTTTTTATACTATTAATCAACTTTTTTTTTTTTTTTTTAAACTATTTCTTGAATGGACATACTATTGCCCAAGTGACTATAGAAGCCGACAGGTAATAACTTTGATTATTATAATACCTTTTCTGAAACAAGTCGAGCTATAAAGGACCTCTGGTTCTTTGCTTTTTTTTAAACCAATCAATTAAAAATTAAAATCAACCTCTCTTATTACTGGCTTGCATACTTTGCGTTTAACGAACTAAGACACGGGGCACAGATGGCATTTTTGATATTTTTTTGTTCAAAATATCTCTTGAACGAAATGAGATAGGCTGATGTATATTTTTGAATCGTGCAAAGAAGTTCTTGTAGAATACATAAAAAATATTAAGAATAGAATCAGTTAATTTTCTAACCTCAAAAATTGATAAAAAGTCAATTTGTTTTGCAAGATAAAGAAAAATTAGTCTGGTGCAAACTTAATACATGCCGTTCAACCTATAAAAGTATTTATCATAACTTCTAAACATGTATTTGACAATTTTGGATGAACTCAAGAACTTGAATTTGCTTAACATAACCTCAATAAACGTGTACAGTCTTTAATTAACATTGATGGACGAATGAAACTGTACATACAAAATTGTCAAACTCACGTTTAGAAGTTATTATAAATACTTTTATAGGTCAAACCGTATATATTTAGTTAGCATGAAACTAGTTTGTCTTCATCTTGGAAAAAAATGGACTTAACATCAATTTTTGAGGTTGGAGCAATACGTAATACTATTCTTAACATTTTTCCAGCATTCTACAAGAACTTTTCTGTAGGATCCAAAAAGAATCAGCGGCCTACCTCTTTTGTTCTACAGATATTTGATTTTGAACGAAAAAATATCCAAAATGCCCACTATGCGGCGTGTGTATACTCAGCGGTTATTGATTCGCGAACTGGTCAAAGCAACGGCACCGCGCATTGAGTGTCACTGCACGTGTTAACGTAATTAAGGTTAGGTGCAAACAGCTGCTGTGCAATACCCACTTCAGTGACACTCAGTGCCGCTGCTTCGGCCAGTTTGTGAATCGATGTCCGCCGAGTGAACATCCGTGCTACTAGGAACCCTTGGGCTGGGTTAAGAGGAATACCCGAAACGCGTCAAAAAAATTAACTCGCTTCGAAAGAGCACTATACGCGAATACCCAGGGTATCCTCTATAAAGTCAAAACCAAACAAAAATAGTATCAGCGCTTATCGCCTGGAGGAAGAAAAAAAAACTTACGATTCGTTGCACAGCGCGAGATAAGATCAAACAAAAATACTTGACTGGTGACTGGCTCGCGCCCGAGACATAACAGCTCTCGTATTTGAAGAGCGAACACAGCTCGAGAGCGAGGTAAAAGAGGGAGTGGGGATCAGGGTGCGCACATCGAATTATAATTCGCGGAAGGTTAGGAATGCCCGCCGGTGCGGTCCGAACATCGGGAAGTCGAGCGGGTTAATTGCGAGTCCGGCGCAGTGCGGAATATAGTGGTCGAGAAGAGATGGGAAGGGAGAGGATTTCGTGCGGCTTAACCAATTGAACGTGCTGCTGCCACCGGCTTCTGCTGGTCTCTCGCTGGCTTCTAGCTCTCCTCTGATGTCTCTCTCTCTCTCTCTCTCTCTCTCTCTCTCTCTTCTCTCTCTCTCTCTCTGTTTGCCGACGATTTTCGGCCTATTAGCCAGTTTGTTATCGAAGCGGCTTAGCTCGCGATGCGGCTGCTGCTGCGGGAACTGGATTAGAGGCGTCGCCTCGTTTCACCGCCGCGCTTCCTACCCCGTATATTATGCGATTATGCGAACGGGTAACCCCTTGAAACTCGCATGGAAATTGCAATACTCTCTAAATGTCTTCGAGTGAATTTTCACTCGTATCGAGTGAGAATCCGGTCACTCGTACTCAAGTTAAAAATTCACTCGAAGACATTTATTGAGTAACTTACCACGGTGTTATGTAGTTGTAACTGAATCTAATGTAGATCGACCACCTTACAAATAACTTAGATTTCAAACAACCATAAACATACTGATAAAGTGATCAAACGGATATAATCAATTTTGTACAAACGTAAGAATCAGATGCACGTGTTTTGCAAATTTGGCAACGTCTTTCATTCGCCACAAATGAGTTTTTTACTTACATTCTATGAATACAATGCGAGGTATTAGAGAGAAAAGGAGATTGTATTGAGAAACATATACCTATACTTTGATGCTTTGTCAAAACATTGGGATCTCACCTCTTCCAAAATTAGTTCTACTTATAACAGTAGCTACCATTTGGGGGTGAAAAAAAAGCAGTAAAATAAGAATAAATAAACATTCAGCTTTCGATGCAGTACCAGGTTTCCTCCTATTAAAGTCTTTGAATTTGAATTATTTAAGTTATTACATGTTTAGAACATATTTAGAAAATGTCGCAATATAAATCTTATTATTGTTATTGATTGTTAACGGCTATATGTACAAAATAATTAAGTAAATGACAACGCAATGTTTTTAATGTTAATAATCTTCCCTCTTTATTGTATACACTACGTATGCCAGTACGGCTATTTAGTACACAGTACACCTTCGTCAGACGGTTCTTATAGCCATACTAACAACATTACGTTAAAATAATTACATACAATTAGTATACCGTCATATGTACACACAAAACTTTTTCTTGAAACATCTGTACATATAAGACAAAATACAAACTAAAACTACTATTAAATTTTAATTTTATAAGAGAAAACTGTTTGCATCTAATTAGATACTTATGCATGAAGTATCAAATATAATTTCTTTATTGTTTTCTAATGTTTTAAACGAGATCAATTTCTCGCTTTTGTTGCAAACATGTATAATTCCATACACACCGTCATACTCGTATTCACACTCTATTATATTATTTGCATAGCTAGATTTTCCACTTTTATCTTTGTTATTTTTTAATGTACTATGGGGCTCCACCCCCTGCGCGCTTCGCGCGTCAACCCCCGAATTTTGATCAAATCTTTTTTTTTAAATATTTTTTCTAAAAAATAAATAAATAAACTCTTACTCTTACTTTACAGCATATATTTTTACCTCTATGTAAGTATGAAACCAACTAATTTAATTTCTTTTTTTTTTATTTTCTCAAAATCCAATTTTGATTTCCCCGCTTTAAAAACTACATGATTTGTCTCAATCAATCACATCATAAATAAAAGGCTTTAGTCACGTGACATTATTCTTTTTAAGATACTAGGGGGCTCCGCCCCCAACGCGCTTCGCGCGCTAACCCCCGAACTTAAATGAAATCTTTATTTTCATAATTTTTCAAAAAAATAAATAAATAAACTCTTTTTATAGCATATGTTTTCATCTCTATGTAAATATTTGAAGCACTAATTTAATTTATTTTTTTCTCTTTTTTTCAAAATCTCATTTATTAATTATCCCGCTTTGAATACTGCACGATTTATCTCAACCAATCACATCACGAATAAATGGCTTCAGGGGTGCGAGTGCGTAACTTTTAGGAAAGATTGTTCGACTAAATTCTGTCCACTGCACATGCGCAGAAACAAATTTTCGTCTAAAAGTGGCAAAAATCTGGACAAAATCAGTCGAAAAAGTTACGCACTTGCTATCTTGTTACGTGATATTCTTCTTTTTAAGATAGGAAACAGGATCATGGTGGAAAGGAGAGGTTATACGGATGCGTTTGTATACGGGCCTAAACGCTCAGCCAATCACAGCGATGGAACAAGCGACCATCCATATTGCTTTTTCGACCAATCATTATTGAGCGCGGCTGAGATAAAAACAAAAGTAATACACACAAACTTATAATTGAAAACAATGTTGTTACTCTAACAAATAATAACAACTCGCATGTGATATGTATTTACAAGAAAATAATTACCATACAAACAGTGTAATAATTGTCAAAAGTTCAAGAGTGCAAAGTAAGAAGAGTTAGTTAATAATTTTTAATTTTTTTCTTTTTTGTCTTTTATTACGAATATCTGAAATCAATTTCTTGTTTTTTAATGTCAGTCTGGTGTAAGTTCTTCTGCGAATTGAAGAATTCATGACTTCTCCCGATAAATCAAATTTTCCATGTATTTTTTTCAATACTAAATTTGTAAGTTTTTCATAAATATGTTTTTTTTTTCATTTAATTTTAATGTTTTTCTCCATGAAAATCTGTATAATCCTTTTCACTAATTTTTGCAACCTCGATCAATGTTTCCTTAGGAATCAATGTTGATATTTTCAAGCTGTAGGTTATGTGCAGCTTTTCCAATAAATGTTAATCAGATGCACTTTCGTGATAGATGATAAAAAATTAAAAATGAAAAATATCTGTAAATAACCGTCAACGTCATAATACAACAATGAATTTAAAAATCAATTTTTACAAAGTTAGAGGAGATATCTCACTTTTAAACAATGAAGGTTATTACTTGAATGTTACTTTCATCTAAACAAGATTAATTATTGCATTGATTTCCCAGTACAAGTCATATGTTCTTTAGTTTGTAGAAGAACTTACATCTGACTGAGATAATAAATAAGAAATTAATTTCAGATATTCGTAATAAAAGACAAAAAAGGAAAAAATTAAAATTTATTTATTAACTCTTCTTTCTTTGCACTCTTGAACTTTTTACTATCATTACACTGTTCGTACAGTATTGATTCACTTGTAAATACAGATCACATGATATTTGTTATTATTTGTTAGAGTGAGAACATGTTTTTCAATTATTATTTTGTGTGTATTATTATTGTTTTTATCTCAGCCGCGCTCAATGATGAATGGTCAAAAATGATTGGTCAAAAATGCAATATGGAAGGTCGCTTGTTCCATCGGTGTGATTGGCTGAGCTTTTAGTACGAACACACGTGTACCTCTCCCTTCCACCATGAATAGGATTATGGATATTTTTGTGATTTCTAAAAGTAATGTTAGTATCATAGTTTTAAAATATTTTATGAATATGATATGAAAGATCATTTATCTAACGAGCATCGTAACAAGAATCTCGAATTTGAAAATCGTGAGGCTCGCGTTTGTGCCTCGAGAGATCAGATTCTGTGTCGCAGACGTGCAGGCACATGTTGCAGCGGAAGGGATGCCGAGAATCCATATGTTTTGTTAATTCGCTGATCCGGCTAAAAGATTGTGATGGACAGTTGACGCAGCGATACAAATGGTAATCGATTTCGTGATCAAGAAGACTCTTCGAATCAGCAAAAGTGTGTTGGCAATCTTTGCAGCAAAAACGGTGCTGGCTATGCATGTGATTTGCAAGATCGCTGTTTTGGGCAAAAGTTTGTGAACACTCAGTGCAGCAGTAGCCATGCATCGAGCCGATATGATTCACAAGCTTGCTTCGGTGGGCGAACGTTTCTGAACATTCATTGCAGCTAAAGGTACTGTGCTGTGTGCTTACATGTTGCTTGATATCTCTGCGCCGGTTAAAAGATTGTAGACACTCAGAACAGCTATAGCGTTTTTTGCTCGTGTGATGGTTATGAATGTGATATGTTTGAGGGTAATTTTTTAGGAAAGTTTTTAAACTAACTGAGCCCTGAAAAGGCTTTTCGACAGTATGGTTGCGCAAGTGTCTTGTGAGATGCGATTTTCGGCCAAATTTTTTCGTGCACACTGAGCACTGGAAGGGCTTTTCATTTGTGTGGATGCGCATATGGGTTTTAAGGTTAGATTTTTGGTTGAACGTTTTAGAACATACGGAGCACTGGAAGGGCTTTTCTCCTGTATGGGTTAGCATGTGATTCCCGAGACTATATTTACAGCCAAATTTTTTTGAACACACCGAACACTGGAAGAGCTTTTCACGCGTGTGGGTATGCATGTGTTTTATTAGATGAGCTTTTCGTCTGAATCTTTTCGGACACAGGGAGCACTGGAAGGGTTTTTCAGTTGTGTGGACTCGGACGTGGGCTATGAGGTTATGTTTGTGGCTGAACGTTCGAGAACATATGGAGCACTGGAAAGGCTTTTCGCCTGTATGAGTTAGCATGTGCCTCCTGAGAGCATATTTACATCCAAATTTTTTCGAACACACCGAGCACTGGAAAGGCTTTTCGCCCCTGTGATTACGCATGTGAGCTACAAGATTGAATTTTTGATTGAACGTTCGAGCACACATCGAGCACTGGAAGGGCTTCTCTCCCATATGTAACCGTAAGTGAACTGTGAGATTATGTTTCCGGCTGAATGTTTTTTCACATACCGAGCACTGAAACGATTTTTTATTTGTGTGGCTGTCCATTTTAAATTCTCGATCAGAATTCCGGCTAAATGCGTATATGATGTAATGTAAACTTACTGAAACAAAAAGAAGCTTTTCTAAGAGATATTGCAACGATTTTTGAAGAACTCTTGTATTTGTCTATACCTGTCAATTATCTGTTTCAGAAGTTCCAATCCAACCTTAATTCTGTCAGCTGTGGTCATTGATGTTGATAATTTTTAGTCCTTCGCAGTGAATATTCTGGTATGGGCTCGATAATTTTCTGCGCTGAAAAAAAAAAATAATAAACACGTCACCATCTCAAGTCTTTATGGTTCCTCAAAGGCTTTAAAAAAAATGTTTCTTAATCTATTTTCGTTTCTGAATGTATTTCCTGATCTCGAATTACTTATTATATTCTTGTCAACATTAAAGAAAAGATTGTTCGTTACTGTTGAGAAATCACTAGGATGAGCAAATAATGTTTTGCACCAGTTATTAACAATACTAATAGGGGATGTATGTAGATACACAGCTCTGTACCTATATTTCTTATTAAAGTCTTATTAAGCAGGTACCGCATCATAAGGAATTAACAAAAAGTTTTTGTTAAAACTTGATACACAGGTCCATGGAGTAATAAATAGAATTCATGTGTTACGTCGTGAGGGTGATGTGTTGGTTTTAGTGCCTAAACTTGCGTTTAATATCCTGGGATCGTATTTGGGTCAATCGTTAGAGATTGTCAGGTATACGAGCAGCGATGCCAAGGAGGGTTTTGTGGGAGAACTTTTAGATACTTCTAATAACTTATCGTCGAGTAAAAATTGATCAGATACAGAACAGCGTCTTATCTCGGCCACTCACGGTATGCGCACGTACGCTTGGGTCTCCTGCGTTTTTACTCCTCGAGCTTCAGAAAGAGGGAGGGAGTTTTCTCATTACTTATATCTTCCCGTCTTTCTTCACATATTTAACAATTATTTAGATACGTGGAGATTTCGCAAAAATATGTTACGACTAACTTGGTCATATTAGCGTAGTGAATTATTAGATTCTCTTGAGGAATCAAGCTGCTAAAAAAGAGAGGAGAAAATCGGCCTATCCTGCACGCAGCGAATGAAGGACTACCGGAAAGTACGAACGCATTGCAGGTTGATTGGCTAAGGTTTTCAGATTGCAAGACCTTGCCATACAATTGAATGGTTTATCGTAGGTAAAGCTGACGTTGCTGCTCCTAGTTTCATAATAAAATGAGGTGTATAAATAAAAAATATGATGCACCATTTTGGATATAGGTGTTGGGTTGAGCAGTTAGCTCGAAGGCATACATCCGTCGCGTTCAGTAACAGTCAGGGTTCGTTGACTAATATTTCTTGAAATTTTAGTGTTGCAATTGCCAGAATCTACCATGCTGGAAGTCAGGCCACAACGAGCCTTCTTGAAGCAAACGCGCGTGTTCTGTTATCTATTTTTATGGGTATTTTTGGGAGAAAAGTTATTACTATAATTTATTATAGGAAAAATAGTTTTAAAAACTTGGGTTTATCTGACGTTACACATGCAAAGTTTGAAGACCTCTGTTTACCTCTGAACCGAGAAATTAATTAAACAAATTTTCGAACTCAAACATGGCCTCTTATAGAAATTTGTGGAAAATAACTATTTCATGATGAAATAATGGTGGAATGACAACGAGATTTCGACCTAATTGCAGTTAACAGTAAATTAAAACCTGCTCACAGTGTGTGTGTGAAACAATCACATCCATTGGTTCGTTGTGAGAAAAGATATTAGTAAATATTCCAAAGTGTTGTTATTAGGGCTTCACAAGAGTCAAGAGTAATCTTGATATTGTATCATATTGTCTTGAATTTCAAGACAATATTCAATACAAGATGTAAGTTAAATATTCAAAACAATATCAATATAACATTCTCAAGAATATTGTCTTGACAATAATTCTTGATTTTTTATACGTAGATAATTTAAATAACGTAAAGGACACAAAAATAATTTAGTAGTCAACTCAATTTTTATTACTACATGATGATTTAACGGAGATTAAATGATTATAAATTATGATTACAATATGTCACTTACAAACAGGTACAATCATAACAAAGTTCAAATACGACCGCAAATATGTTTTTAGAGAACATTTCGACCATGAGTTTACGCAAACCGAAGCTTTCATAGTTGTACTTTTTAACGACGATCTTATATTTGAGATAACAAGAGCAGTTTGAGAAAACAAGCATTCCGGGAACTGACGAAGCAAGTATACTCAAAATATCACGAGCCATTTTTGATACATTAGGGTAAATATCTTGATGACCTTTCCACCAATTTAAAATATCAACATTGGAATTTGCTCTTGGAGATAGATAATAATTATTCAACTCACCTCTCCAAGAGTAAATGCTATACAAATTCTAGTTTTATAATAAACGAATTCTAGGAAGTCTGAAGTAAAATTTCTTTTCAAATAATGAAATACTTATAATACATCAATATTCGTTGAATTTTTTTTTTTCATACTTAAGACGTATAAGTTAATAACTTTTGCTTCAAAATATAAAGTAGAAAAATCAACACTTTTAATTGAAGTTTATACGTAGACACCATCGTTTTGATAAAAGTGTTTGTCAAAATTCATAGACAATACCAAGACAATACAAGACAATACAAGATTCTTGTGACTCAAGAACAAGAAAATAGTCATTTTCTCAATATTTTTTAAGAGCAATACAATATCCTCAAAAATATTGGTTTGTCTTGCTCTTGCGAAGCCCTAGTTGTTATGCAAGTTGTATTGCACATAACTGCAAGTTTAAAAGATAGGACATGAACGTGCGTTTCTAACCTCTAATTATCTGTATTTACTTATTTAAAAAGTGGAAAGCAAGTTTATGGTTTTGGAAAGTATGAACTTGAAGCTGTACCTGCTGAAAGTAGGAATCAATGTTTACGTTATTGAGGTAGTTGTATCCCAAAATTTAAAGACTATCAAAAAAGTTCTGTTTTTGTGTCAAATAACATGTAATCATCGTCATTCAAATGTATATATACATGAGGTATATTAATAGATTTTTTTCATATTTTTTCCTAATATTTTTATCAATATATCTTTTTATCAAGCATTTTTTTATGAATTTTTTTTTAATTTTTATAAACAAAAACGTTCATAACAATTATACAATTTTTCTCAAAAAATAAAAACAGTGAGTTTGTAGCTATGTAGATGGAGAAAAAAACTAACCGTTGTTCATAAAAATCAGATGATAATTAAAATTTTTTTATTTCAAAGAGTAGTAATCTTTCATTTACACAATTGATAAATAAATTAGAAAACAATCTGAAAAAATCTACCATATACCTCATGTATTATACTGCTACATACATACAAATGACGACGATTATAGGTTATTTGACTGAAATATATACTTTTTCGAGAGCCTTCAAATTTTGGGATACAATTACCTTCAAAAGACGAGATCAAATTTCAAATTAACAAAAAATTTTGAAACAAGGAATTTGTTCTGAACTATATCTGCCACAGACAGAGAAACTAAGCTTGGCTCACTTACTGGTATACTTATTTATATATTGCCGTAACACGGATGGCAGAAATAAAAGATGCCGTCAACCGTTGACTAGTTTTAGGTGCATCTCTGTATATGTCTTTCTCTGTCTCTATTCCCTAATTATAACGCTTCAGTGCTACCGCGTCTACAAATATATAATGCGCGTGTCTTTATGAATGACAGAGGCAGAGGCTCGATGCTGCTGTGGAGCTTTTTCCGTCGATTCCACTACTTGATATCTCGTCCGTATATTAGTATGTATTTTCAACTTCGTTCGTTTTTAATCGAGACAGAGAATTAATTTTCAATCCTGCATAGCTATCGACTATTTAGAAAAAAAAACTGTCTTGCAATAATAAATACGAAGCAGGTTAGTTGTATATATAATTGTGGTCTCCCTTGCAACTCATGACTTTTTCTGTCTCAAGGCTAATCAGCTAGTTGTTTTGAAGGCCAAAATATGATTCATTAAAAAAGTAGATGAGAAAGATGTGTGGACATGTGAAGTGTACTTAATCCACTATTTCTGGTTCATTCAGTTGCCACTTCCCTGAAATCCTTCGACATTTCCGGCTCACAACAAATCAACAAATTAAATTATTCTTCTAAGAGTTGAAATACAATTTACTCAAAAGTACATGTAGTCAGTATATATATAGACGCCTATGATGGACCCTTCCAACGGTTCCAACAGGCAGTAGTCACCTACCCAAACTCAATTATAATTTTAGCTTTTTATCTCAGCTACCTTTTCAGAATTCTATTGTATTTATGGCTCACTAGAAACTGATGAAAATATAATTATAATCTTAATAGCGTATCTACACGGAAGATATATTCCAAATATACTCGTTCGAAACAAATTGCTCGCACGTTTAAAAAAAAAGAATAAAAAAATTACGAAATTAAAGAGCACAACCATTCAGTTTGACAGCAGAAATTCTGTAATTTTTTTTGATACTTTTAAATTTTTCACCAGCACGAATAGCACAGATGAAATACAGCAATTACGCTACGGATGCAAAGTTAACTGCAGCAAAAAGATTGCAATTTGGAGCCGTCAATAATGAAAAATGATCAGCACTCAGAGAGTGCGATTGCTCGAAGGCTGACTCATTTAATGGTTCATCATAAGCCATTTAACGTAATCACAGAGTGCGAAGCTCTTAGTGCATTGAACGAGAATAAGCGTGCGAGATAAAAAGAGCGATACTGCATCAAAGTTTGATGCGTAATAAGCCCTTTCTAAAAGAAGCAAGAGCTTATCGATCAAACCTTTCTTAGAGTCAAAGAGATAGCATGAAAAAAGAGAGGAGGCAATCAAACGAGCATCACTCTCTTGTGTTTACAATGAAATGTTGTAAAAGTGCAGATGCATTTCTATGGCTTGCATTAACCTTATGTGATTGATATCAATTTTATTTATTTATTTATTTCCCAAGAGAGAGAAAACAACTGCTGCCAATGCATTAGCACAAGGCTTACTCATACTTGTTCCTTTAAAATATCTTTTTCCGTTTGTCATATTTTTGTTTGAGTTCCAATAAATATCGTCAAACATCATCCATATTTTGAAAATAAGTAACTATCTAATTAAATACAATCATTCATGAGTTAATAAGTAGTTGGAATTATTGATCTTTAATTGAATAATCAGAGGATGCTTAAAAAATTTCGCGTACGGTTACTTTCTGAACTTTTCCAATGCGAAATTCCCAAACTTCTTGAAAACGAAGCGCTTGCAGCTTTTAACTTTAAGATAACTTTTGCCAAATTTATTAATTCCAAGCTTGTTTCTAATCCTTAGAATTTTAATATATTTATTTGAATAAAGAAATCTAAGAATTGCAGTTTGAAATTCGTCTAACAAACGAAATTTTGCAATGATATAAAAAAAAAAAGGCTAAAGCAATTATTGGACAATTTTACTGTAATTTCTGTAATGAGGTGTTTCCGCGACAAAAATTTTTCAGAGACATAAAATAACTATGCTCTGCGTTTGGCCAAAGTTTATTTTAAGTTGGAAAAAGTTATGTAAAAGTTAAAAGCAGCAAGCCCTTTGTTTTCTTCAAAATATTTGAGAATGTTGCATTTGAAAAGATTGGATAAACTTTTGCCAAACTAAACTTGAAAAAAAGTTTGGCCAAACTTAAATTTAAATACGCGGGCTGCGGAATTTTTGGACAAGACAATGACAAAACGTATAAATAGATAAATAGATATAAATGCCTATTATTTAGGTGCACTATGCGGACACTAATTCACGAACTCTGCAAATCGAGGCTCCGCAAGTTAAGTGTCACTGCACGTGTTAAAGTAAGTAAGGTTAAGTGCGACCTACTGTGGGATACCCGCTTCAATGACACTCAACTCGCGGAGCCTCGATTTGCGGAGTTCGTGAATAAGTGTCTGCATAGTTTTCCCAGCCAATTAGAAAAATACTAGGTCTCATCACAACATCACCGTCGAGCATCCTATCTTAGGGCGCGGTCACACGAAGGACTGAACCCGCATACGGAACCCGTTTGAGACCATGAGAGTAAGAGAGATGTGGCGGCTCTACCGATCGCGCCACAACAACACACTTCCGGCTTTACTCAACAGATGTCACTCATCAACATCGCAAGCCGCGCACATCACCGCTAGATGGCCAAGCCTCGAAATTAACACTTGATTGGTCACTGCCTTCAAATAGCGCGAATTTCAAATTTAGTATACAATATAGATAATTTTAAATTTTTCATCGAATGATAATTATAATTAATCAAACATTTAAATATTATTTACTATTCAATTATTGACTTATGCTTATTATGTTCCTGTCTTAAAAGTTTGATAGCTTTGAAGTGAAGCCTCAATAGCATTGGCTGAATCTAACATGTGGTCGACGTGTTATTGGTCATTGTATAAAAGAGCGCTATTTTTAAATACCATTTGTTCGTTTTTTATTCAAAATTTGTATACTTTACTAATTTACTTTGATTTTTAATTTCAATTTTTGCATTTAAAAATAATAATAATATTGTAATAATAATGGTCCTCTTCCATCTTAAAAATGAGAATAATTTCGAATGGTCACATAACTATGATTTAAACAAGACCCACAGTTAAAAAAATGTTATTAAAATGTAATTACAATTTTTATTGAAGTTTTTGCGAAATCCTGTTAAAGTTTGGATTAAAATTTTAAGTTGGATGTATTCTTGATTGAATCAAAACTTTTAGACAAAATGTATTATATATGGTAATAATGACAATGTATAGGTTATAACTCGTACACATAAAACGCATGGTTTTCTTTTAGCGGCAGCCATAACCGGCAAACCATTTTAATTTAATTTTATATATTTTATAATGTCTACCACCTAATATGGATATAAAATAGTAATAATAAGAAAAAATAATGTTTACTAAAATATAAACAACACTAAATTCCTGTTATAAAGAGCTTTTTTCTTAAATTTTACAGGCTGATTAAAATAAATTGAAAATAGTCAATGGTATATTATGCAAATTAAAGAAACATGATTTTTTTGTCGTTGAAAAATATTTGAAAAGCGCGCGCGAAGTGTGCATGGCATGCCTAGTTTATGATAAAAGAATGATTGTCACGTGACTGAAGCCTTTTTATTCGTCGTGTGATTGGTCGAGACTGACCAAGAGTGGGTAAATTTGAAAATTATATCATAATAAATGAAAAAAACTCAACTCAAATTGATTGATCACGCTTGATTGATTGTTCATTGAATGTACTAATTTTTTCATCATCCTAATCTATTATTTATCTATTTTCAAGTCAATTTTGTGGTTTTTTATCATTATTTTGAACATTAAGACCAGGTGTAAAACAATCGACTCTCTTTTACACGGTGTAAAAATGTGATACTTAAGTCACGGAAAATGATGACTTAAGTGCGGGCTACAAACAAAATTGTTATTGTCCATAAATTTTCAACTCTAATTGTTTTTATTCACCAGTGAAATAAAGTATGCTGTGCCGCGCGTTGGCATATGTATGGTGATTGTTACCCCTAAATAATCTTTGATGAAACAATAGGAAGGGAAGACCTCAAGAAAATAAATTCGAGTAAATAGTATGATACAAAAAAAAGGAAATTAAGAGTTGACAGTAATTTAATGAATTTATCGACTTGAGCTTACTTTATAAATTTGTTGGTGGTGATGACTGGGCTATATTCCCTTTTACTGTGGATAAGAGAAAGATCGCAGCAGAAAATGTCGATTGACAGTAGATATTGTCGACTCCGCTTGAGGTTTTCTGTCTCTATTGAAATGTAACGAGCTGACTGAACACTAACGTTTTAAATTTTGGCTCACTTGGAGCTCAAAGGTATACGAATCTAGGAGGAAAAACTTTCTTTGTTCAGGGACTGGTTTCGACTGACCCTCTGCTGCTGCGTTTCTTATTAGCTCATCGACTTTTCGCTGGCCCTTCTACCGAGGCTGGGGTATCAGAGTGGAAAATTCGGCGATATTTTCCAATGAGTCAAGAGGACCGTACAGGCATCGACGGGACGACTCCCTGCTGTACGAATCGAGGACTCAAGTTCACACCTTGATAAATTTGCGGGCCCCACTGCTGACGAGTTTTTCTTATCTGTACGTGACTCCTAAAGGTGAGAGAGAGAGAAGAGCTTTCTTTTGCCTCTATCTGAGGGACCATGGAAAGCTATATATTGAGGAAATATTCGTAGGGGAGAATTCTTAGCTGAAAAAACATTAATAGTAATAATAAGAAAAAAGTTAGACAAATAAAATTTATGAGTAGTGTTGGGATCCAGAGTTGCGACGTCTTAGAATATAACTGCTTTTTTCCAATTGACTTGGCAACGCATCGATTCTTTATAGTTTTTACCTATCCTAGTATTGAAATAATATTCCCTCAAACTTTAAGAGAGATGGGAAGCGAAGAGCATGGAGAAAATATTCTGAGGCTACGGTAATAACAATGGGAGCAATAAATTAACATCCGGGGCCGATTCATACCAGATAGCCAGGCTTCGAAAGAGGAAAATTTCGTTGACAGGGAAATATGAGAATCAAGGTAATATGAGATTGGAGACGTTTGGAGAAATAACACTGGCAGAACCTGGAGTTCTATCCAAGTCCACAAAGGCTAGTAATTATCGACAAAAAATTTCGATAGTCCCTTTAGCAATAGAAAGTGCATCATCATTGCGACACATCGCCTACTACTACTGATATCGAAATTTTTCATCGATAGTCACAATCTAGCCCTTACGTACTTGGATATAATCCCAGACAAGACCCTTTCTTCGAGAAAAACGATCACGCCAAAATGCTTTTACACCCACACACACATAGAGATGGATATTTTTCCCACAGTAATGTATCTACTATAATATACTTTGAATATAGGGTTCAGAAAATATATTTATAGCACGTTACCTCAGTTTATGATTTTTCGTCCATTATAATGCTTCCTCTTTGAGAAAAAAAAATTGCCCCTGGGTTTATTTTTGATGTATGCTGGTGAAGAAATATTTTTTCATGAGCAACTGTTAAGTTTTATGATTTCACTATTCTACTAACAAACTCTTATTTTTTTCCTCCATAATTTCTGTCGCGCAATTATTAATGGCTCTTATATCTTTCTTAAGCTTTTTTCCTTATCGAATATTATCGAATATTGGGGTTCGACGATTGCTTTAGTATCCATGAGCGATTTTTGTTTGTCTCTCTCTCTCTCTCTCTCTCTCTCTCTCTCTCTCTCTCTCTCTCTCTCTGTCTCTCTCTCTCTCTCTCTCTACTTCGCTTTCTGTATTAGCCTGTATTCACGTATGCATTGTATTTTGTACTTGAAAAAATAATATACCTCTCTATCCATCTATCTATCTATCTATCTATCTATCTATCTCTCTTCTTTCTTTCGCTAGTACACACACAATTAATTCCGACTTGAGATATTTCGCTTATTATTACTCAAGTAGTGATTTCCAATGACAGATTTTGTCTCTTACAAAAATTTATGATTTGACTACGGGCCTATGTACGAGTGCTTTTGCAAGTCAAAAGGAAAAATTATTTGGTAAATAAATATTCGAAAAAGACCTGAAGCTCTGGTTTATCGTGCGTGCACGGATGACGCTTTCTTTTATTTAGCACGCCCTCTTTTTGTCTCTCCTCTTAATTATTTTTCTTTTCTTGCAATTTATATTCGTGCTTTTTCACGTACTTGCAGATCGTATACCATACCTAGAAATATTGAAAATTCAAGAAAGTGCACCAGTCGGAGGTACAGAGATTATACTATTAATGTTTCCACACTGGCCATGAATACTTCAATCCATTCTAATACGAATTAAAAATCTTTTATATTTATTGTATAAAAGACACCGCATGATGAATAGACAAAACATATTTTGTCGAGTCATAATCGTGGTTATAAATAACGCACAATACAGCTTGTATCGGTAAAAGAAATTGTGTACATGAAAATATGTTAGAAATGTTTCATATAGTGTCTAAAATGAAAAAATACCAATTTTAGAAGAAGTCCGTCTGTGTGGGGGGAGGGGGGGGGGGAGGATTGGAGTTTTATAGGGTGATAAAAATATAATTTGAATTTTTTACTAATGACATCTTATAAAGCATAAAATAGTAGTTTTCGTCACAAGTATGCATCTCTCCAGGGCGGTCCCTGAGCCCAAAGGCGCTTGCGAAGCAACTATTTCCTACCTAGGACAGAAAGTGCGGAAAAGCCCTTCTGCCCTCGGGACGCACTTTCTGCCCCCGGGGCCGAAAATATTTTTCTGCCCGTGGGCCGAAAGTGATTAGCGGGCCGAAAATGCGCCCACGGGCAGAAAATTGCACTTTCTGCCCTCGGTACGAAAAATTTTGTTCTCACCTCGGGCATAAACATACAAAAACCACGCCCTTTGTGCATGATAGTCGTATTTTCTGCCCTAGATAGGAAATGTACTATACTTTCGATTTTTAAGCACCTTGATGAGTTATTTTGTTTTGTTGTTATTAAAAAAAATACTAAGATTTTTGTGAAAAACCAGTCCTATATCTGTAAAAAATAAAAAATTTAAATTATAAAAGGATATATCTTTTGCTTTATCCTTTTAGCAGTTCAGAAAAAAAATTTAAGCTGCATAACTTATAAAGTTTGTTATATCGATTTTTTTATTTTAAAAAATGGTTTTTTGTTGTTATTTCTTTTCAATGATCTTTTTATTTTCTGGATAATTGGATTTTATGGAGCATTAGAAAAGATTTATTTTTCATTTTGAATTATCCTAATGTATTCTTGTTTTTGTTTTTGTTTTGTTTTGTTTCAACGAAATACTACGATTTTTTATAAATACTAGTTTTTTTAGCTTTATTTCGATTAAAAATGTTTAAACTTTATTTTATGAATAACTGCAACTTATAGTTAACATTCAGAAACCATTTATATAAATCATATAAAATTTTTAATTAATTCAACCGAGTAAATATTATAGAGGTTTGATGCGCGATCCTTTACTTTGGGAAAAGGTTATTTTACAATTGCACTCATTTTTAGATCATTGTTAACAAGAAAAATTGGAGGAAACAGTGATCATTGGAAATAATAAAAAAAATTTCTTCCGTGTCATGAAACAGCTAGATATTTGATTTCAATCAAACGCTTCTATGCTATTAATTTCTTTATAAGATCTTTTTTTATATCGAATCATCATAATGTGTTGTGTTCTTGTTTTCTTCTCTCGTTCAACTTCATTCAGTACAATTTCATATTGAATGTATATAATTTTTTTCCAGTTGGACAGAGTGATTATTATGATTTGGTGCGCGAACCCTTAGTATTACAATATGGAAAAGTACATTTTTCGATTATAATAATTTCAAACCACAAAATGGGTAAAATAAAAATTTTATTGAAACCGTTGGCATTGAAGATAATAAAAAAATTTATTTTAAATTTTTATTGTTCTAAAATGATGAAGAAATTTTCAATTTTCAACCTATCAATGTATGATTTATATTGAAAAATAATGTTCAACTAATTCAAAGAAAATTATCAATAACTCAAGAGTTTCTTAAAAATTAAAAGCAAGAAAATATACTTTGCGGGAGCTCTTTGCTAATTTATTGGCAGCGGATTGTAATTAGTATTAGTATTAATATTAGCATTTATCAAGCCAGGTGGTGTCACCACGTATGGCTCCAAAAACATATTACATAGTATATTACAATAAGTTTATAAGATAAGCACGTATATTTTAGCAGTCGAAAAAAATTTAAGAAAATCATTTGAAATTCAGGTTTAAGTTTGTGCATAAAAAATGTAAAAAAATAAAAGAAATTTCATAGGAAACACAAAAATTGAAATTAACTCAATAGCACATCTCACTTTAAAAATAAATTTTAAACAACATTATAAGTTGAGATTCTTCCCAAGGGTTAACTTTTCAATTGTAGATAAAACTCTATGATGATTTCAATTCTGGTGGTAGCCCTTTCGTGAATATATATCCATATTTGCTTTGGATTTGATGGGTATTGGCACATTCTCAGTAGATTCTCTCATAAGTTCTTAAAGATTGTGAACAACAGGCTTAGGAGACTTCATTAGCTTGGAAATTGAAAGTGACTTCTTTAATAGAGTATAAGTTTGTTTTGGCCACAACGAAGAGAGATAAATTCTACCATTTCCACCCTGACTTAAGATGTCATCAAGAGACTTATGTGCAAGCTTGTAGCTGTTGTTTATAATATGATCACGTGTTGTTGACGACGCTTGCTTCAAGACGATCGCGTTACTCTTGGCATTCAATTGAATGGAGCTATAAGAAGCTGTACTAATTGATTTGCGTTAAATAGGTTATTTGATCAATACCAAATTAAACATAGCAATGAATGGATTTCAATCAAATTCTCGTCAGCTTTAAATTTTCTATAGAACTTCATAAGCTCTCTGGCAGTATTGGTAGATACACGGTTTTGCTGAGCTTTCCCGTTTCAGACCCCACACCACCTACAATATACACATGCACAGACAAGCCAGGCAGGGACCATTAAAGTGCCGGTGCATTATGATTCCCACCTGAATAAACGTAAAATCTCCCCCATACGCTGGACCTGGCTATCGTGTAGTCATGTGCGAGTGGTATAAGCCCATCAGACTCATTAGAACCTCGGTGCAGAGAACACCTGGCCCTAAGCGGCCGTAGCGCAGCCCCATAAAACATACCATTTACCACTGTCCAATAGCAGCGGTTATAGCGACATACTTCAAAAATGCCCAGGGGCTAATAAACGTCCTCTGTGCCGCCGCGGAAGTTGCTGTTATAAATACACTCTCGCTTCCAGCTATATGAAAATACTGCACGCGTGAAATTGTGGAAACGTGTTTTTACGCGCTGCGATGGAGAGAAAGATAGAAAGGGATACATCGCATTATACATGTAAGTGTTCAGTTTTTTTTAATTCTTTTGGGCCCCCTCATGGATCTTCGGATCTCTTTACTCTTTTCTCAAGTGCTGCTTTAGCATTGGTTCTGGTTGGTTGTTGCAGGCGATGGATCAACTGTCCGATTCCTCGCACCTCTTGGCTAATTAAGCCAATTGAAGTGCCGACTGATTTATGTGATTTGAGTTTGGATCGCTTTTCAAGCTGATTAGCGGTAATGAACTCTGCGTTTGGATTACAATTGTAATGTATACTGTATCGAGCACTTGTAGCTGTAAAAATTCAGAGGTGTAGCGAATTGTCCTTAACACTGATTCCATTCTCTCCATTTCACCATCAGTCATATAGCACATGCCTATAGACGATTCTTTTACAAGCCGTAAACTTTTTGACCAATCGATCTCCGATTTGGCTCAAACTTTTGCTTCCTCACAGAGGAAGCTTTTTATAGGCATAAAAAAACATTTTTTCCACCTCGGGCACTTTTGTAACCCTGGTACGCCCTCGGTAGGAAAAACAGCGTTTGCCACTCATGTGCATCCAACCAGGGGGGTCCCAACATTTCCTCGGGCATTGCTTTGCAAGCGCTCTCGTGCCCACACTGAGAGAAGATCGGTGCAGCTGCTGCACCCGTACGTGCAAGTATCAAGCCAAATGACAACACAGTTGATGATCCGGAATTCGGCACAGTAGTTG
>JAPYYV010002888.1:0-24547 GCA_030522625.1 Copidosoma aretas
TCATCATTATCATCATCATCATCATCATCATCATTATTATCATCACCATCATCATCATCATCATCATCATCATCATCATCTTTATCATCATTCTCGTTGTCATCCTTAAAATCATTACAATCTCCACCAACTTTATTATTATCATCTACATCGTCATCATCATCATCATTATCATCATCATCATCATCATCATCATCATCATCATCATCATCATGATCATCATCATGATCATCATCATCTGTATCATTAGCATTTTTATCATCATCGTCGTCATTATCATCATCATTATTGATATTTTTATTAATGCCATCATCATCACGATAATCGTTATTATCATCATTATCACCACTATCATCGTCCTTATCATCATCGTCATAGTCATCATCACCATCTTAGCAATTGTCCCTAATTTCATCATTATGATTAACGTCATCATTATTAATACTATGATCATCATCATCTTGATTATTATTATCTTTACTATTATCGCCCTCATTAACGTCATCATTATTATCATCATCGTTGTCATTATCATCGTTATAATCAACATCATCATTATTGTAATATCAATATGAACGTTATTATTATCATTATCATCATTATTATTATCATATTTATTGTCATCGTTATTATCATCATGATCATTATCATCATCATTATGACTATCAGTATCAGCGATATCATGATTATCATTATTATGAGCGAGATCATCGTCATCATCACCATCATCATTTTCATCGTCATTATGATCATTATTATCATCATCATCGTATTCTGTATCATTATTTTTATCTTCGTCAAAATCATCACTATCATCACCATCATCGTCATCATCATCATTATCATCGTTATTATCATCAGTGTCATCATCATCATCTTGATTATTACCATCATCGTTATCATCATCCCCATCATCTTTCTCATCATCATCGATATCATCTTTAACGTCATCATCATCGTCATCATCATCATTATCATCATCATCATCATCATCGCCATCGTCATCAGCATCATTATTATAACCACTATCGTCATTGCGATTTTTATCATTATCATTTTGATCATGAATATCATAATCATCTCCATCATTACTATTATAATCGTCATCGTCATCAATATCTTTATCGTCATCATTATAATCATCATCATCATAATAATAATCATCATTGTTATCAACATCATTATTATCGTGATTACGATCATCATCATGATTCTCATGATCATCGTCATCATCATTACCGTCATCGTCATCGTGATCATCATCATCGTCATCGAGATAATACCTTTCATAATCATCATTATCTTTCCCATCATCATCATTACCATCATCATCATCGCCATCGTCATCATCATCATCATCATCTTTAATATCATCATCATCCTTATTCTAATCGTCGGCATCATAATTTTCATAATCATCATTATTCAAAACATCATCAGTTTCTTTATCACCAACATCATCATTATCTTTATTATTATCATTATCTTCATTGCAATTATCATCATCATTGTCCCCTACATCATTATTATCACCGTTATATTCATCATTACCATTCTCATTGTCATCGTTATCATTATCGTCATCGTTAATATTATTATCTTCATTATCGTCAAAATTATGATCATCATCATTTCTTATCGTCATTATCATCAATATCATCGTCATCATCACTCTCATAGCAAGCGTCACCGACATCATTATCGTCGTCGTCATAATTATTTTCATTAACTTTGTCACTATTATCATCATCCCCATTATCAACGTCATTATTATCATTATCATCTTTATCATCATCATCATGAGCGTCATCATCATCATCATCATCATCATCATCATCATCATCATCATCATCATCATCATCATGATTATCATCATCATCATCATCATCGTGATCATAATAATTGTTATCATCATTACAATCATCATCACTATCATCTTTATCATCACCATTATCATTATCGCCATCGTCGTCATCATGATAATGATCATTATCATCATCGGCATCATAATTATCATTTTGAATATTATCATCGTCCTCAAAATCATCGTCAGCATTTTCATTTTTATAATCATAATTTATCCTTATCATTTTCATCATTGTCATTATTATCGTCATGGTCATCGTGGTAATCATCATCGTCATTATCGTCATAGTCATGCTCATTATACCCATCATCATCATCATCAACTTTATGATCATTTACATGATTGTTATTATCATCGTTATCTACATTATCATCGAGATCATGATTTTATCGTGATTATCATGATCATCGTCATCAGTATCATCATCATCATCATCATCAGTATCATCGTCATAATCAACATCAAGACCTTCATAGTGAACAACATCATCATAGTCATAACTTTTATCATCATTTTTATCATCGTCATCGTCATCATCATCATTATCACCATCATCATCATCATTAATTTCATCGTTATTACCATTATCATCATCATCATTATTGTAATCATCATTATTATCATTTTATTCATATCTATCATGTCAATCACTACTAACTTTATTATTATTATCAACGTTATTATTATAATCATCATATCCCAATCGTCATCATGATTTTTCCATAATCATTGTACTCGTCCTTATCAACGTTATAATCGTCATCATCATCATCGCCAACATTATGTCAACTATTTTTTTTATTATAAACACCATCATCGTCATCATTGTCTTCATCATCAAAATTATGATCATTGGTATCATCGTTATGACCATCATCTCGATCATTATCATAATCATTATTATCATTATCGTCGTCATCACCATCATAATTACCATCATCATCACCATCATCATTGTCATTATCGGCATCGTTATTAATGTCATAATCATCACTATAATCGTCATTATCATCATTATTATCATCTATATCTTCGTCATCGTCAAAATCATGATGATCATCATTATCATCGTCATCATCACCATTATAGCTACCGTCATCAGAGCCATCATTGTCATCGTCGTCATCTTTATCATTATTGTTGTCATAATCTTTATCACTATCATCATCGTCATCATCACCATCATAGCAATCGTCACTATCTTTATCATTTTCGTCAACGTCATCATCATCATCATAATCATCTTCATCATGATTATTGTAATAGTTGTCATCATCAATAACATTATCATTGTCTTCATCATCATTATCATCATCGTCATCGTCATTATCTTTATCATCAATATCATCATAATCACCATCATCGTCATTTATACCATCATCGTCATTATTATCATCATTATCATCATCATCGTATTCATCATCATTATCGTCATCTTTGTCGTCATCATCATAATCATCACCATCATCATCATCATCATCACCATAATCATCGTTATTATCTTCACAATTATTATCCTTATCGTATTCATCATCATTATCATCATCTTTGTAGGCATCATCATCTTCATTATGATCACCATCATCATCGTCTTTATAATTATTATAATCAACATCATTATTATTTAGACAATCATTATTAACGTTATCAAGATCATCACAATCATCATTCTCATTGTCATTATCATCATTTTTTACAGTATTATCGTTATCATCATCATCATCATCATCATCATCTTCATTGTCATCGTCATCATCATCATTGATAACATCATAATTATTTTTATCACCATCATCGTCATCATCACCGTCACTATCATAGCAATCATCATCAACATCATCATCGTCATCGTTATCACCTTTATTATCATCATCATCATCATCATTAATAGCATCATCATTGTCATTATCATCATCATCAATGTCATGCTTAACGTCATTATTATTATCAACATAATCATCATTATCATCATCATTCTTATGATCATCATTATCAACGTCATTATGATCATCATCATCTTTATTGTAATTGTCATCATCATTAAAATTACCATAGTCATATTTATGAATATCAGTATCAACGACATCATGATCATGATTATTCTAAGAATCATCATCATCACCATTATAATCATCATTATCATCATTATAAACATCATTGTCATTGTCATCGTCATTATCATTATCATCATTATCGTAATCATCATCATCATCATTATCGTTACTATTATGATCGTCAATATTATTATCTTTAGTGTCATCATCATCACTATCATTATTATCATAATCATCACCATCATCATCTTCATTATCATCACCATGACTATTATCAACATCATCATGACCATCATCATTATCATCATCATCACCATTACCATTATCATAACTATCAACATCATCATAAACATCATAATCGTCATCATTATCATCATTATCTTCGTCATTGTCAAAATCATGATCATCATTGACATTATCATCCTCATCATCATTATTATCTTCATCGTCATCATCATTTTTATGATCATTATTATCAACGTCATCATGATCATCATTATCATCAGCACTATCATCGTCATTATAATCGTCATCGTAATCATTGACATCATTATCATACTCGTCATCATCATCATCATCCTCGTTATCATTATCCTTATCCTTTTCATCATCATCTTCATTATTATAATTATGGCCATCGTCATCATCGTCATCGTAATCGTCATTATCATAATTATGGTAGTTATCCCCAGCCTAATCATTCACATCGCCGTTATTGTCCTCATCATTATTGTCATCATTATTATCATCATTATTATCAATGTCGTCGTAATTATCATATCACCATCATCATCGTCATCGTCACGATCACCAATATTATTATTATCTTCATCATCATTATTATGATGATTATCATCATAACCATCATCATCGTCATCATTATCGACATCCTTATCATCATTATTACCATTATTGTCATCATCATCATTATCATTACCATTATCGTCATCGTTATCAATATCACTATCACTATCATCATCGTCATAGCTATCATCATCATCATCAACAACATCATCATCATAATCATTATCATAATCAGCATGATCATCATGTTAAATTTTATTATTAACCTCATTATCTTTATCAAGTATCAGCATTTCCATAATTGGCATTATCATACATATCATCGGAATCATTATCATTATAATTATAATCATCACCATCATCATCCTTATTTTTATCATTATCATCATCATCATCATCATAATCATTATCATCATCGTCATGATCATAATCATTATTATCATTATCATTATCATTATTGTCATCTTCATCCTCATCATCTTAATCAGCATTGTAAAAGGTCAAACCGGTTGCGTAACTAACTGATAGACAAGAAGTAAATTGATTGTGTTTTTACCTTAAAGAATGTATTATTTAGACTAAGTGTAATAATTTATATGTACCACATAGATCATAAGCAATACCACCTGGGACTACTTGCCGTTTTTTTAACATGAAAATTAGATGAACACACAAACTGTACATAGTACGGTTGACAAGCGAGAGCTTTATAGTGCGTATATAAGTATAGTAACACACGTTGATCTTTTGTGTAAAAACAAGTCGATGTGATCACATGCACGAGGATTTGTGGCTTTAAGCTAAAATTTGTAATAATGGAACTCGAGGGACGCAATGTCCTGTTGTTATGAAGGTCTCTTAGCGTGCACGGATGAAAACCTAGGGCCGTTCAGGCTACGATCATTTCGACGATTTTGTCTGAGCTGTATGTACATAATTTGAAAATGATGGAACCGACGCTCTTCTCGTCATCCAGATATCGATAGTCGATAGGCCGCGACGATACCCGAGGCCATCTGTGTGTGTGTGCGTGTATGAGCGCGAGAGAAAGAGAGAGCGGAAAAGAGGCGAGGTCACGGGGGCCTAAAGATAGAGAAGGGAGTCAGTTGTTTTATAGCAGGGAGAGTGTGAGGTGTGTATAACTTTTATAATTTGTCTTCACCGAATACATGAAATTAAATGAAAAACTGATCTACTCGATTTTGTCTGGCAGGCTTCCTGTTAACATTCTATCATCAAGAATTATCATCGTAAAGATTACCATTATCATCATTATCGTCATCATCATCATCATCATCATCATTATCATCGTCATTATAATTATTATTGTCAACCTCATCATCATCATCATCATCTTTATTATCATTATTATCATCCTTATCATCATCACTATCATCATCATCATTATTATCAACATCGTCATTGCGTTCATGACATCTTCATGATCGTCGTCATCATCACCATCTTTATTAACATCAGCATCGTCAATGTCATCAGCCTTATCATAGTCTTGTTCTTCATCATCATTATTATTATCATCTTCATCGTCATCATCATCATCGTCATCGTTATCGACATCCCTATTATTATCATTACCATCATTTTTATCATCATCATCATTATCATTGTCATCATCAACATCATAGTCATCGTCATTATTCTCACCATCATCATCATTATCATCATTATCGTTGTAGTCATGACCATCATTACTATCAGCATCATTATCATCATCATCATTATCATTATCATCATCATCATCATCATCATCATCATCATCATTGTAATCACTGCCCTCATTATTGTCATCACCATCATCCTCCTCATTATAATCATTATTTACATTAGTATCGTCATGATCATCCTCATCATTATAATCATTATCATCATCGTCATCATTATCATGATCATTATCATCATCATCATCTTTTTCATCATCATCGTCATTATCATCATCGTGATCATCATCATCAATATGTTTTTTTTTATCCTTATCATCATGGTCATCATCATCATCTTTAATATCATGAGTATCCTCAAAAGCATCGTTATCATAATTATCATCATCATCGTCATAATTATGATTACTATCGTCATTGTCATCAACATCATCACCATCATCATCATCATTGCGTTCATGACATCATTATGATAATCATAATCATCGTCATCATCATCCTAGTCAATATCAACGCCGTCATAGTCGTTTGCATCATTATAGTGATCATCTCCATCATCATCATTATCATCACCAACATCATAATTATTATAATTATCGTCATTATCATCATCATGATAATTACCATCATCGTCATCAACAACTTCATCATCGGCATCATCACTATCATTATCGTCATTATCATCGTCATCATTATTAGCATTATCATCATTATCATCATCTTCATCATCATCATTATCATCATTATCATCATTATTATCATCATTATCATCATTATCATCATTATTATCATCGTTATCCTCATCGTTCTAATCAGAACCATCATTATCGTCATTATCGTGATCATCATCATCATTATTCACATTATCATCATCATCATTTTACTCCTAATCATCATCGTCATCATCACTATCATTAACGTCATTTTTATCATTATCACTATTACCATCATTATCGTCATAGTCATCATCATCATCATCATCTTAATCATGATCATCATCGTGATCATCATGATGACCATCGTCATCATTGTTATCATCATTACAATCAACAATAACACCTTCATAGTCATTAGCATCATCATAACCATCTTTTTCATCATCATTGTTATCATCACGGTCATCACCATCGGTATCACCCTTAACATCATTGTCATCATCATCATCATTATAATCCTCGCCATCATCATCGTCATCAACATCATCCTCATCATCATCTTCATCATCATCATCATTATAATCATCGCTATCATTACCAGGATCATCATCATCATCCTTATCATCATCATCATCATCATCATCACCATCCTCATTATCGACATCGTCACCATTATTGTCATTTTCATCATTATTACTATCACTATCACCATCGTCACATTCATCATCATCATCATTTCAATTATAATGATCATTATGATCATCATGATTATCGTCATCATCATCATCATAATCAACATCAATACCTTCAGACTCATTAGCATCATCATAGTCATCAGTTTCATCATCATTGTTATCATCATTGTCATGGTCATCACCATCGTCATCGCCATTATCATCATTGTCATCATCATTAACATCATCCTCATGATCATTATCATCTACATCATCATTGTTATCATACTAATCATCATCATCATGATCATTTTTATTATTGTCAGTATCATCATCATCATCATCATTATCAGCATCATAATCATCATCATCATCTTTATCATCATTATTATCATCATCATCATCACCATCATCTTTTTTATCATCATCATTATGATCATAACCAATATTATCGTCATCACTATCATCGTCATCATCATCATTATCATTTACATTGTCATCGTCATCATCATGATCATTTTCATCCTAATATTTATCGTTATCATTATCATCATCATCATCATCTCTTTTTTCTTCATCGCCATCATCATCGCAATCATTATCATCATTATGATCATGATGATCTTAATCATCATTACCATCGTTAAATTCATCTTTATTTTCTTTATCATCGTCTTTGTGTCATTGTCATTATCATCAAATACGTCATTATTATCGATATTATCATTATTATCTTCTTCATTATAGTCATCATCAACATCTTGAATATTATCATTATTCTCAAGAGCATCATCATTATTATTATCATCATCATCAACATAATTATATTAACATTATCGTCATTGTCATCATCATCATCACTATCATCATCGTCGGAATCATCATCCTCGCGTTCATGACATCATCAGGATCACCATGATCATCGTCATCATCATGATCATTATCATTTTCGTCATAATCATCATCATCATCATTATCAGCATCATCATCATTATATTATTATCATCATCTTCATTATCAGTACTATCATCATCATAATCCTTACCATTATCGTTATCATCATCATAATATTCATCACCATTCTATCGTCATCACTATCATCCTCATCATCATCATCATTATCTACATTATCATTGTCATCATCATCAATATCATTATGATCATTATCATCATCGTTATCATCATCATCACTATTATCATCATAATCATCATAATTACAATCCTCGCGATCATCATCCACATTAACATCATCCACATCATTATCATCATTATCAGCGTTCTAATCATCGCCATTATTATCAGGATCACCATCATCCTCATCAACATTATCGTCATCATTACCATCATCATCATCGACATCGTAACCATCATCATCGTCATTGTCATCATTATCACTATCACTTTCACCATCGTCATATTCATGATCATCATCATTTCAATTATAATCATCATTATGGTCATCATGATTATTGTCATCACCATCATCATCATAATCAACATCAAAACCTTTATAGTCATCAGCATCATCATAATTATCAATTTCATCATTATTGTTATCATCATGGTCATGGTCATCACCATCGGCATCGCCATTATCCTCATTGTCATCATCATCAACATCATCCTCACTATCATCATTAATTTCATTATTATTGTCTTTATACTAATCATCATCATCATAATCAATATCAATATCGTCATGATCATCAGCATCATCAGTATCAGCATTATCATCTTTATCATCATCTTCATCATCATCATTATCATCATTATCATTATTATCATCGTTATCATCATCGTTATAATCAGAACCATCATTATCGTGATCACTATAATCGTCATCATCATCATTATTCACATTATCATCATCATTATTTTACTCCTAATCATCATCGTCATCAATATCATCTTTATCATCATCTTCTTTTTCTTTATTGCCATTATCATCGTAATCATTATCATCATTAAAATCATGATGATCTTAATCATCATTGACATCGTCAAATCCATCTCTATTTTCTTCATCATCGTCTTTGCAACATTGTCATTATCGTCATCATCATGACATACGTCATCATAATCGATATCATCATTATCATCGTCATCATCCTGATCATCATTATTATCATCATCATCATCATACACTTTGTCATCATTACCACCTCTATTCCCATCATCGTCACAGTCATGATCATTATTACCATCAGTATTATTATTAATATCATCATCATCATCATTATTATTATCATCATCGTCATTGCTATTATCATCATTATCATCTACATCATCATCATTATCACCGTTATTTTTACCTTTACCATCCTCATTGTCATTGTCATCATCATAATCGTCATCATCATCATCATTATCATCACTATCATCTTACTGATTATCATCATTACACCTATCACCGTCATCTTCATCAACATCATTATCATCATTATCGTTATAATTATTTACTTCATTATGAACATCATCATAATCATCATTGTCGTCATAGTGATCAGCATCATCATTATTGTCAAGGTCATCTGCATCATCATAATCATAATCTTTGTCATTTTTATTATCGTCATCGTCATTATCATCATTTTTTTTATAATCATCATCATCATTCCCATCATTAACATCAACATCATCATAATTATCATTACAATCGTCGTTATTGCTATTATCATCATCATCGTCTACTTCATCATCATTATCACCGTTATTTTCATCATTACCATCCTAATGGTCATCGGCATCATCATAATCATCATCATAATCATTATAATCATCATAATCCTGATAATGATCAACATTATCAACGTAATCATGATCATTATCATCATCAATGTGATCGTTATTATCATTGTTATTATCATCATCATCATCGTAATCATCATTATTATCATTTGATCATCCCAATCGTAGCAATCGTCACTAACTTTATTATTATCATCAACAGCATGATCATAATCATCTTCATTGATATCATAATCGTATTCATCTTTATCATTATCATCGTCATCGGCATCATTATCACTATCAATATCATCATCCGGATGGTCATCATCATCATTGTCATTATCATCATCATCACTATCACTCCTATCATTGTTATCGTCACTATTATCATAATCACGATAATCATGATCGTCATTGTCATCATCAATAATGATATCATTATCATCCAGATCTCTACCATCATTATTCCAACCATTATCATCATCGTTATTATCATTATCATTTATGATATCATTATCATCCTCATCTCCATTATCATCGATACCATTTTCATCGTCATCGTAATCATTATTATTATTGTCAATATCATTATTATTATCTTCATTATCAATATTTTTAACATCACCATCATCATCATCAGTGTCATATCAACGTAACAATTCATCATAATTATCATCGTAATCGACATTATTATAATAATCAGCGTGATTATCATCTTCGTCATAGTTATTATCATTATCATGATCATAATCATCATTATCATTCTCATCATCTCCATCATCATCATGATCATTATCGTCATCATAATCATTATTATCATCATTATCATTACTATCATCGTTATCATCATCATCATCGTCATCATCACCATCGTTATCATCGCCATCGTCACCATCATCATTATCTTTAATATCTATATTGTCCTTAATATCATCGTCAGCTTCATCAGAATCATTATATGCATCATCATCAGTAACATCGTATCCATCATCATTATTATCATCGCCATCATCGTCATATTCATCATAATCCTCAACAATATTATCATCATCATCATAATCATTATTAACATCAGAATTATCATCATATTCATAATCATCATCACTATTATCATGATCACCATTAATAACGTCATTATGACTATCATCATCATTATCGTCATCGTCATCATTGTCATCATTATCATCATCATCGTAATAACCATAATTATTGTCGTCATCATCACCATCAATATCATCATCAACATCGTCATCGTTATCATTGTCTTTATTATCACTATAAGTATTGTCATCATCATTATCTTCGACATCCTCAAAATCATAATTATCATCATCATCATCGTCATCATCATAATTATCAATGTCATCATCACCATCATAGCAATCGTCACTAACTTTATCATTATCAATAACCTCATCATCATCATCATCATCATCATGATCATCATCATCACGATCATCATCATCTTTAACATTATCGTCGTCATTTACATCATCATCAATATTATCATCATCGCCATCACCATCATTATATTCAGCATCATCATCATCATCTTCGTCATAATCATCTCAATTATTTTTATTGTCATCAACATTATCATCGTCATCATTATCATTGTTATTAATATTATGATTATTATTATTAACGCGATTATGATTATCATCGAAATCATCATCATTGTCATTATTATTATCATCGTCATTACCATCGATATCATTGTCATTATTACCATCATCGCAGTCGTCACCAACATCATCATTATCGATGTCATTATCATCATCATTATCATTATCATTATCACTATCATCATTATAATTATCGTCCTTATTATCATCATAGTAACCATCACCCACATCATCATCGTCATCGACATCATCTTTATCATCATTATCCTCTTCATCTTCATCACTGTCATCATCGACAGTATCATTAGCATCATTTATGTTTTTATCGTCATCATTATCATTATCATAACCATCATCGTCATCGTCATCATCATTATTAGCATCTTAGTTATTATTATAATCATCAACATCATCACCGTCATTATTATCATCATCATCGTCATCATTATCATTATTATTACCACCATTATCGTCATGATCATCATCATCATTATAATGATCTTTATCGTCATCATTATCATCATCATAACATTATCATCATCATTTTGATTATCATTATTAACGTCATCATAATCATCATAATCATCATACTTATTGCCATCATCATCATCATTAACATCATTATCGTAATCATTATCATTATCATAATTCTTGCCATCATAGCAATCGATACTACCTTTATCATTATCATCAACGTCACCATCATTATCATTATCATCTTTATCATTATCATCGTTATTATTATCATCTTTGTCATCATCATGCTCATTATGATCAACTTTATCATGATCATAAGTATCATCGTCATTATCGTCATCATTGTCATACTTATCTTAATTGTTATCATCATCATCATGATCATTATCATTAACGTCATTCTACTCATCATTATATTCATTGTATCGTCATTATTATCATTATCATCATCATCATCATCATCATTATTATGATTATTCGTATGGATGACATCATGTTCATCATCAGTAGCATCATCATCATTATCACCATTATTATCATCATCGTCATTTTCATTGTAATCATCATCTTCGGTTGATTTATCATCAATATAATCATCATCAACGTCATCATCAACATCGTCTTCATTACCATTATCATCAGCAACATCATCGTTATTGTCAATGCCATCGTAATCACTGATATCCTCATCATAATCGGTATCATCACCGTCATCACCATCAGTATCATTATCGTCATCATCATCATTATTATTATCATCATCGTAATCAACATCAGGATCATCATCGTCATCATCATCATTTTCATCATTATTATAAACATCATCATAAACGACATCATAGTATTGATCATCATCATTATCATCATCTTTGCCATTATCACTCTAATCATCATCGCACTTATCGCAATTATCGTATTATCCTCGTTACCATCATCATTATAATTATTTCCATCGTCATCATCTTTATCATAAACATCATCATCATGATTTTTATTAACATTATTAGCGTCATTATGGTCATCATCATCATTATTATCAATGTCATTGTCTTCATCATCATAATCATCATCATCATCATCATCATCATTATCATCATCTTGATCATCATCCTTATCAGTATCATCGTTATTATCATCACCATCATTATCATCATCATCGTCATCATCCTGATAATCTTCATCATCCCCATCATAGCAGCTGTTAATAACTTCATTATTATTATCAAAGTCCGTATTACCATTATCGTCATCATGATAAATATCATGATCTTCGTCACTATCATCGTCATAGTCGTCGTGATCACCATCATCATTACCATTATCATCATCATCGTCATTATCATCTTAATTATTTGTATCATCATCAACATCATCATCGTCATCATTATCAATATTATGATCATTATTATCAACGAGATTACGATTATCATCGTAATCATCATCATTTTTATTATTATTATTATTATTGACATTATCATCGTTATTATCATCATTCCCATCATCGCAATCGTCACCAACATCATCATCATCAATGTCATTACAATCATTAACATCATTATCTTTATTATCATCATCTTTATTATTATCGTCCTTATTAGCATCATAGTAACTGTCACCCACATCATCATCGTCATCGTCATCATTTGTATCATCATTATGGTCTTCATATTTATCACTGTCATCATCGGCAGTATCATCATCATTTGTTTTTTTATCGTCATCATTATCATTATCATAATAATTATCGTCGTCGTCATCATCATCATTATCATCTCAATTATTCTTATCATGATCAACATCATTACCGTCAATATTATCATTATTATTGTTATTATTATGATCATCATTATTATTATCTTTATCGTCATCACCATCATCAAAATTCTCACCATCATCATTGTCATGATCTTCGTTATCAACTTCATTATGATCATCATCATCATCATTATCATCATCACCATCATCATGGTCATTATCATCATTATCGTTAATTTTATCTTTCTCGTTTCATTGTCATCATCATCATTATCATCATTATTATGATCATCATTATTATCGTCATTCTGCTCATCATTATATTCATTGTTTCGTCATTATCATTATCATCATAATCATCATTATCATTATTATAATTATCAGTACAGATGACATCATGATCATTATTATCATTAGCATCATCATCATTACCCTTATTATCATCATCGTTATTATCATAGTAATCATCAACCTGAGCGTATTCAGCAACATTATCATCATGTTTGTCGTCATCATCATCATCATAATCATCATCATCATCATCATCACCATCATCCTCGTTAACATCATCATCATAATTATCATCATAATTATTTTGATTATCATTTATAACGTCATTATGATCATGATCATTATTATTTTTATCGTCAATATCATCATTATTTACATCATTATCGTAATCATCATCATCATCATGATCATCGTCATCGTCATTATCATCTTTGTCATCATCATTATTATTTTCATCACCATCATTGTCCTGATTACCATCGCAATCATAGCAATCGTCACCAACATCATCATCGTCATCGTCATCACCTTTACCATCATTATCATCATTATCCCTATCATCATCGTCATTATCATCATCATCATTATCATCATCATCATCACCGTCATTATCATCATCATTATCATCACCATCATCATCGTCATCATGATCATCATCATTATCATCATCGTCATCGTCACCGTCATCATCTTCATCATCATCATTGTCATCATGCTCATCATTACCATCATCATCGTAATTATTATCATCATTATTATTATTATCTTTATCGTCATCATCAACATCATTATTATCATCATTATCATCGTCATCATCACCTTTATCATAATTATCATCATGATTATTTTATCATCATTATAAAAATCATCATGATCATCATCATCTTTATTGTCATCGTCGTCATTATCATCATCATGATAATCATCATCATTATCATCATCATTATCATCCCCATCATCATCGTCATCATAATTATCATCATAATCATCATCGTCGTCGTCATCGTCATCATCTTTATCACCATCATCGTCATTATCAATGTTATCGTAATCACTGAAATCATCATTATAATCGTTAGTATCATCATAATTTTTGTCCTCACCTACCTAATCATTATTATCATCATCGTGATCGTCATCATTATTATTATTATCGTTATCATCACCATCATAGCAACAGACACCAACATCATAATCGTCATCGGCATTATCTCTATTATCATTATCGTCATCATCATAATCATCACTACAATCATTGTCATTATCTTCATCATCATTAGTATCTTCATTCTCATTATCATCATCCTCATTATAATCAACATCATCATTATCAACGTCATCATCATCATTAGTATGATCATCATTATGATCGTCATCATGATCATTATCATATTTGTTGTCATCGTCATTATCATCATCATAATCATCATTATAATTTTTATGATTACCAGTATCAGACATCATAATCATCATTATTATGAGCAGTATCATCATCATCATCTTCATTAGTATCGACATCGTCATTATCATCTTCATTATCATTATCATCGTATTCATCATCGTTATTATCATCTCAGTCATCATCATTATCATCGTCATTATTATCACCATCAGTATCTCTATTGTCATTATCATCATTATTATTTTTATCGTCATGAACACCATCATAATTATAATCATTATTATTTTAATCAGCATCATTAACGTCATCATAATCATCATCATTCTTAGCGTCATTACCGGCATCATCAATACTAATATTGTAATTATCATCACTCTCATCATCATCATTACCATCATAGTAATCATCACTAACTTTATCTTATCATCAACGTTATCATCCTTGTCATTATCATCATCATGATCATTATCATCCTTATCATCATCATTGTTATTATCATAATCATCATTATTATCATCAGTATTATCATCATTAACATCATCATTTTTCCATCATCCTTATCGTCCACGTTATCATCATCATTAATATCGTCATCGTCATCGTTATCATCATGATGATTATCATTATTATCATCAGCATAATTATCGTCTCAACATCATTATTATCATCATAATCGTCATCATCATCATTACTATGATCATTATCATCACCACCTTGATCATAATAATCTTTATTGTCATCGTATTCATCAATATCATTATTCTCATTATCATGATAATGATATTTATTATTATGATCATCAGTATTAACGACATCATGATCATAATCATCATCATCATAATTATTGTTATCATAATCGTCATCATCTTCATTATAACCATTTTCATCGTCATCATCATCATCATCATCATCATCATCATATTAGTCATTATCGTCGTCATCATCATCATCACCATCATCATCGTCATTATCATCATCATTATACTCATCATTTTCATCATAATCATTACTATCATCAGAGCAATCATTGTCATTATTAACTTCATTATTATCATCATCGTAATCGTTATCATTGTCTTTATCATTACCATAATCGTCGTCATTATCACCATTATCCTTAACATCGTCAAAATCATGATCATTATCATCAGTTTTGTCATTATCATCATTATTTACATCATTATCGTCTAATGATCATCATTATTATCTTTATTGTCTACATCATTATTATAATCATCATTATTATTGTGATCATCATTATCAACGTCATATTGATCATCATAATCTGCAATTTTATCGTCTTCATTATTATCATTATAATCATTATCATAATAATCATATTTATCATTATGATCATTATTATCAACGTCATCATAATCATCATCATATTTATCAATAGTATCATCATCATTATCATCATCATCGCATTTATTATCACCATAATTGTCATCATCACAATCATCATCATCATCCTTATTATCTGCGTCATCGTCAAAATCATGATCATCATCATTATCGCCATCATAATCATCATCCCCATCATCATCGTCATCATCATCATCATGATTATTATCATCGTAATTATCATTCTCATCATCGTAATTATTACTATGATATCGATCAACACTAACGTTGTCATTGTCAATAACGTTATCATCATTATCATCATGATCATCATCATCATTATCATTATCATCGACTATAACATTATCATTATTATTATCACTAGCGTCATCATTATCATTATTATCCTCATCATCACCATCATAGCAATCGTAACAATCGTCATCATTATCGTCATCATTATTATCATCGTCATCATCATCATCATGATCATCATCATCATTATTATAGTCATCATTATCGACGTCATCTTGATTAGCATGCTCATTATTGTCATCGTCCTCTTTATCATCATCATTATCATCATCATAATAATTTCATTCTTTATTATGATTATTAGTATAAAGGACATCATAATCATCATTATAATCATCATATATATCATCATCATCATCATCATCATCACCATCATTATCGTCATCGTCATCATCATTATCATTATCATCATCATCATCATAGTCATCATTGCCATCTTAGCAATTATCACCAACTTTATCATTATTGTTAACGTCATCATCATCATCATTATGATCACCATCACCTTGATCACTATAATCATGATCATCATCGTCGTCATTAAATTCATCATCATTATCATCATCATCATCATCATCATTATCATCATCATCATCATCATCATCATCATCATCATCATCATTTTCACCATCATTATCGTCCTTATCATCATCGTAGTCATCATTACCATCTAAGCAATCGTCACCAACTTTATGAATATCATTAACGTCATCGTCATCATCATGATCACCACCATCTCGATCATTATCATCTTGATCATTATCGTCGTCAATAACATCACCATCATAATTATCATCATCATGATCACCATCATTATAATCATCGTCATCGTCTTTATCATGATCATTATCATCATCATCATTATCACCATCATCAACTTCCTTATAACTATCATGATTATTATCATCGTCATCGTTGTAATCCTTATCAGCATCATCGTCATCATCATTATCACCATAAACATCGTCAGTATTATCATCACCATTATTCTCTTTATCGTCATCATCATCATCAACATTATTATCACTATTGTGATCATCATTACCACACTTGTCAACAACATCCTTATCATCATCATTATCATCATCACTATCATCTTCGTCATTGTCAAAATCATGATAATCATCATCATTGTCATCATGATTATTATCATTGTCATCATTACCATCATAGCAACCTTCACTACCATCATCATCGTCATCGCTATCAACGTATCATCATCTTCGTCATTATAATCATCATCACCATCATCATCGTCATTATCATCATCTTTATCATTATCTTCATCGTCATTATGATTATTAGTATCATCATCATAGTAATCATCATTATTATTATCGTAATCATTACCATTAAAGCAATTCTCACTAACTTCTCTATTATCTTCAACGTCATAATCATCATCATCATTATCATCATCATTGTCACAATTATCATTCTTAACATTATCATCGTCTTCATCATTATCATCATTATTACCATCATCATAATTATCATTATTATCATTACCACCAACATTAACGTCCTCATGATTATCATCATTATCATCATCGTCATCTTCATCATCTTTATCATCAGCGTCATCATCATCATCATTACCATCATCATCGTCATTATCATCATCATCATCATTATTTATCATCATCATTATGATGATTATCAGTATCAATGACATTATAATAATCATTATAATTAGCATTGTCATTATCATAATCATCATCACCATCATTATCATCGTCATTATCTTAATCATTATCATCATAATCGTACTTATCATGATTATCATTGCCATAGTGATGATGATAATCGTCACACTCACATGATGACATCGTGATAATGATGATGATGATGATGATGTTGATGATGATGATGATGATGATGATGATGATGATGATGATGATGATGATGATGATGATGATGATGATGATGAGAATAATGATGATGATAAAGATGATGATAATATTGATGATGTTTACGACGATTGCTGTGATGATAATGATGACGATAATAATGATCATGGTCATTATGATGAGGATGATTATGATAACGACGATGACGATGATCATGAGGACGATTATGTTGATAATGATCATGATGCAGATGATAACTATGATGGTCATGATGATGATGATTACGATGATGATGATAATGATGATGTTGACGATGATAGTGATGATGGTGATGATGACGATGACTATGATGTGATAATGATTATAATTATGATGATGACGACGATAATGATAATTATGGTCATGATAATAACGATGATGATGGTGATAATGATGATTATACCGATGATGTTGTTGATAATGAAGTTGATGATGATAAGGATGACGATGATGATGGTAAAGATAGAGATGATGATAATGCTGATCAAAATTTTTGTAGGGCTGATGACGATGATGAGCATGAATATGATGACGATTATAATGATGATGACGATAATGACGATGATAGTGATGATGACGATGATGGAGCTGATGATAACTATGATGAAGACGACGATGATGATGATGATGACGATGACGATGAGAATCATTACGTTGATTTGATTATGATGTCGTTGATACTATTGATTATAATAAAGATGATGATGATTACGATGCTGATAATGATCATGATGACGATGACGATGATGATGGTGATGATAATGATGATGATAATATCGGTGATGCCGATGATAGTGATTATGATGGTGATGATGACAATGATGATAATGATATTGATGTTAGCGATGATGATAATTATATCGACGATAATACTGATGATAGCGACGACCATGATGATCATGGTAATGATAATACGATGATGTCATTAATGATGATACCGATGATCACGATTACGATGATAATGAAAATTAAGATTATGATGATGATGATAGTGATGATGATGGTTATATTATCGAGGACCATGATGTGATAATAATAATGAATATCACAATGACGATGCCTATGGTAATAATGATGATGACGACGACTATGATGATAATGATGACGATGATGATGAGGACGATTATGACGATGATGATAATGATGCTGATGACTGTAATGATTATTATGATGAATATCACGATGATGGTAATGATAATGATGATCATGATGACAATGATAATAATGATGATGATGATGATGATGATGATGATGATGATGATGATAATGATGATGTTTGTGACGATTGCTATGATGATAATGATGACGATGATAATGATAACGATATTGATGATCACGTTGATGATGATGATAATGATGATGATTATGATGATGATGATGATGATGATGATGATGATGATGATGATGACGATGATAATCATGATGATGATGACGATGGCTATGTCGATGATAACGATGACGATAACGATTCTGTAAGAATAATGGTTCTGATGGCGTTGATGAAGAAGATGATGTTTATCATGATGATGATGATGGTGATAATGATGAAGATGATATCATTATTTTCGATGATAATGTTGTTGATCACTAGTCAATGGGCGTTTTTTTACATGTTGTTTGCTTGTGTAATTCAACAATTTATTCCTTTTAAAGAGTTGGGCAAAGTTATTCAATACTTTTATGAGCTAGAAAAATTAGTGCATACCTTAATTCTTAAAACTGAATACACGTGATACAAGTGACGGAAAAAGCTTGATACTGTGTATAAGTAAAAAGAGATCGTCACATAGTGGGCGGAAAATGGAAAAAAATGGTCAAAATTAAAGATTCCCTGAGTTTTCGACAAAAATAAAATATGTAAATTGTTATATATTGTTAAAATAATAGCTGAAAATATTAGCTACCGCTATTCGAGCTGTTAACCCACACGTGGCGCCCTGATGGTGGAAGTAGCTTGAACTTTAACCTGTCATAAAATTCAAGCTTAAACTTTTCGCGGCAAACTGATACAATGTTTATTCCATAAATAGTATCGATTTTGCAGGTAAAGGAGGATAATTGTGAAGACAATATGAGAGTTTTAAGAGGCAATAACTTTTGTTACAGTGTAATAGCCGATATAGTTAAATGGCGCGTTATTCCTTATTCAAAAAAAGTGAAAGGTTAATGTTCCAACTTTGCTCACCAGAAAGGCGCCACTGGTGGGTTAACACCTTGAATTTTGGTTAGGTACCTCATGGAATTCTTTATGCTTCCATAACCATTCGAATTTTTGCTGAAATTTGCAAAATTTTTTACAACATAACATTATTAGTGCACTATACACTACATGTATATCATTTAATGAGTTCGTGCACAAGAGAAATTCTTCTTAGTTACCAGTATTAGTTGATTAAAAAATATGAATAGAGCTCATATTCCAACCAAACGTTCCTTAGTGGCTTGACTGGGGATTCTTTTTCAAGATTGCGCTCCAGTCTAATACATTATGATACATTATTTGAATTTAAAATTGATTTTTGAATCGATTTATAATATCTTATTAGTATGATATCAGGCTTATAACTTTCCAAAATGGTTTTCCTACCCACAGGACTCGTCTTGGCGAAAGTGGAATGGCCGTAGAATTAGGACTTGGTTGAAATGTTAGTCACCAGCTATCTCCTTCCGTCCTTCTTTCCTCTCTCTCCAAAGTGCTTACTGCCTTTTTAGTGAAGATATGCGAGATTTTTTCGATAAAGTTTGTGTAAATTCGGACATTGATGAAAATTGGTTAGAGAAAAAATTATGTTGTTTTAATAAATTACACTATAAACACATGGATCTGACGTTCAAAGGCAAAAAAGTACAAAATATAATAAAAAATGTCACATCTGCAAATTACTTATGCAAAGGACATTTTATTGGTGTACAATTGTAGGCAACAAAAAAAAAGATGAAAACCTTTGTAAGATCTTAATCGGTAAGGTTACAATGAATAAATAAACAATCTCCACTTACTTTTCTAATCACCAACATTATGAGCTTGTACGAGATAAAATGTCTATACCATAGAGAACATGCATGCAGCAGGATTCAGTCAACTAATACTGTCTATCGCTAGAGTACTCCTAATTAAATACATATCGATTATAATATTACCAGTAAATAACAAGTACATTAAGCAATAAATTATATCTTAAGCGTGTTAATCAAGTTCTCATTCAAATCGATATCACGTGACTATGACATCATTTGTTCTGAATTTTTAGAGGTTTATTGCCTTACAGTTTTGTGCCGTAAATCATTGAGTTGAGACGTCATTTCAACATATTTAAATATCCTTTGACCGAAACCTACAGCAGACTGCGAGAGCAAGTTATTAAGCTTATTAGAGAAAATATTTTATTGTGAATAACCAGAATTCTTCATGCATTGTTAGAAAATCTACTAAAAGTGATTTCAACATGTTATGAGATTATATTACGCTTAATGAGTGCTACATAACCATATGATGATCTGTGCTGTTAAAGATAATAAGGTGAGTTCCGATTTTCGTTCACTTGTAAAAACCGAACAAACCCTAGAATATTGGGAAAAATTGACGTTTTATCACGTGATATCGGTTTGAATATGACTTTAAATTTCCATTAATTTATGTAAATTTATAACACCATTTAAAAATACTGTTTTAACCATTTTACCATTGAAGCTCTGGTTAAGGCAAAAACGTTCAGTAAAAGGGAAACTACGAGGGCTTTAAATTTATGTTAAAATATGACGAAAAATCTCATTTTAGGGAAAAAAGGGCAAGTTTTAGCCACAATTCTACCCCAATTTGAAAAGCTTCCATCTTTGGTCCCGATTGCTGTTTTCAACTCAACTCGGGCTTAAATGAAAGCATATCATGCGTGCTTTTATATTGTGGGTATACAAGTAAAATAAGATGCCTTCAGAAAAAGAGCCGGACGTATAGCACTATAATGTATAAAAAAAATGTATATATACATGTTATATATATATATATATATATATATATATATATTTGGGGTTCGATTCTCGAAGTCAGTAAAACTGAATTTTTTTTAACATATCTATTGTTATAGTATATATTCACATATCTATACATGCTATATTTTATATATCTATCTATATTATATAGTTATTTGTGTGAGGCATTTCACACACCCCTCCAGCGCCCCTCTACAATCCCCCCACAGGCCCCCCACAAATAACGGCTAATTCTCTTGTTTTCTCTGTTATTCGTACTCAAAATAATTTTCACCTAACCATCTCACAACCCCTCACCGCCCCCCCCCCCTCCATTTTTTTAGCCTCCCCATTGTCCCCAACCGACTTCTTTATATTCTTTTTATAATGTTTCTGTACAATTATCATAAAAATTCAGGAAACTCCTTGTATCATATTCCTAAATTATTAAATTTTTACTATAATGCAATCATACCCAAAGTTCTAACACACATACTTTTTCATGTATGTGAATTTAAATAATGTATACACTACACCTCTTATTACATCAAATTATTTGAATAACAATAAATTTAAAAAAACCTTCCATTCAAAAAATTTTGAGATACATATTTATATTATCTGATTTTTTTATCTATTTTTTAAATTACTTAAATAAAAATAAATTGTCTTGTATAATGTATTGTATAATCGAATTAAACGTGTAATACACCTTTTGGAGTCTATTTAAATCACCCATGTGATGTCTGGTGTCCATAGTAATACATAGTAGTCCATTCAGGGTTGTCCCTACTGTCCCTAGCGCATGCGAATATTTTTACTTAGTGACATATCCATGATCTACATATAATGAACCTATGCCTGGCTCATGGTTTGATGGAGAGGGTGGGTACTCTGCGCATTTGATACCTTTATGGTGGGACACTGTGGTTGTTTCACGTTTTGTCAGCATTTGTATACGTATGAAAAACAAACAAGTTTCTGTCGTGTTAATTATTTCTGTGCAAAAAGTAAGT
>JAPYYV010002889.1:0-20506 GCA_030522625.1 Copidosoma aretas
AGCCGTCTGCTAGAATGTACTATACGATAGTATAGTTCTCTAGCCATAGCAGCGCCATCGGGCGGTAAGGCTAAGTACTTATCGGACCACCCTCGTACATAAAGGGGGCAATTTTCTCTGTTTTTCCGTTTGTCTCTGAGGCCCTATTCTACTTGTAATAAAATTTTAATTCATGCGAGAAACGGACGTTCATCCATGTTTTCGGGAACTTAATTTACCGCCATTTTAAGTTAAGGAAAAAATGTAGGTACTGAAATCATGAAAGCAAAATATCGCTTATTTACCTTCTCGGTACTTATTTCATATAATTGAGATAAAATATTTTTTGGTAATTCTCATAAACTTTTGGAATACGCTACAAGTAATGACACATATTTAATATGAAAAAACCTAGATAATGATTATTTTTTCAATTTGTACATAGGAACCCAGCCCATTATTTAAAAAAAATGATATTAAGAATCTAGTGAGAATTTTTTCATCCTAACTGTACGAGTATTTTGATTGATGGGTTCAACAGTATGGTAGGCTCTAGTTTGTTTTACTGTTTTGGCGGATTTGAACCGTTTTTCAAGCTTTTTGCCTCGTGCAATTACATATTTTTCTTCGACGTACGAGTACCTGTAATTATTTTCTATTTTATAATCGAAATCTACCTGATATGTAATTTTAGGAATAATATTATTTATACCTAATTTCTGACTGGCAGTCAAACAAATATTTATACAATTGTTCAGCATCCAAAATTTTAACACCTTGTTTCGAAGCTTTTCTTGCAGTACCTTTTGCTGTACCTTTTAAGCCAAAATACTCTTTATGATATAACAAATTATTCAAGTAATTCCAAAAAATGGATAATCATTAATATCAACAGATAACATACATAGTCTTAAATCAATCAAAAAAATGTAACTTAACCCAGAGATTAGAAGGGAGATTAACAGTGCCTATTGTAAGCAGTGTGTCACCGTTTTTGCACTGGTTTCAGAGCCAAACCGTCGTGGTCAGCGGTCGAACTAGTTGCACATTTTATATTGGTTAGAGGTTCAATCGCATATCTTCAAAAAGTCTTCCGCAGCGGGAGGACAGAAAACCGAGTAGTATACCTATATATGCACGGGTATGGTGGAGAGGGAACAAGTATACCTATATTTGTGCCTGGCTGTAATACATAGTCAGGCGCGGAGATGATGATGTCACGAAGCAGCACCTCTATCCCGCTCCATGTGCACGATGGTCATTTTCTACGACGGACGGAATAGCGTCACAGATAAAAATATGGTAGTGGGGGTACTTTTTTCTATGACGCTGTGACGTTCCGCTCGCTATTTCCGCCCCATGTAACCGCGGCCTAAGCCTTTATATTCAACTTTAGCTTTGGAACTTTGCTATGAACATAAGTGACTTTTAATCTTTATGTGTCCTATATGATGGTAGCACAGGTGGCTAGCACACGAATTCATCATTATGATTTTTGCAGACTTGGGTTCGAATCTCACTTGAAGCTAAATTTTTTTTTCAGTTTTCTTTTACAATTCAACATCTTATTAATTTTGTATTTTTTCCCTAAAACATAAGCCCTAATGACTATTTTCTTTTAGTGAGTCGGTAGCTGAGCTAAGTATACATATACCTAACACACGTGCAAAAAGTGTCTCTTTTTTTTAACCTCTGGTTGTAATTTCACTCGAACCAGAATTTTATCGATAACAATACTTTTTTCGAAACCAAAAAAACGGCCAGTATTTAACTTATTAAACCGATTTTCGCATTTAGAATCTGATTTTTTATACCAAGCTGCTCGAGACGCTCTACATTCAATCTGATATAGCACGGATTTTCTTTACTTTTTTTATTACAACTTTTATACGAGTCTCTTGTAGTACAGTGATGCGATGCTGTATTTATACTTTGTTTTTCACAATTATGTCTTGATGACATTTTTTTTTCCTAAATACCAAAGAAAGGGTGGGCATAATAAATAATGAAGCCTTTTTTTTCTCGTATTGTTTATTCATAGAAACAATTGTCATCAAAAAATATAATACAGCGTGTAAAGCGTGACTAGCATTTCTCGTATCAATAAATTGGAAATTTTTATTTATACGATTCACATTTATTCTTATAACGTTAAAATCATTATTCCATGACATGTGTTTATTTATATTGTGTCCTTGTTTGATAGCTAGAAAACTATTAACAGCTATGAATATATTAAACAGAATAGTATCATAGTATCATATACTAGTCACAAGTAACGCACTGCTAGGATGTTGAATTTGTTTTTTTTTCCAATATTCCATAGATGGCATCCATTTGGAAATGTATTATAGATTCACTAAAACGTTTACAAAAGTATTAATTGATTAATCGACATTTTTTACGTAATCAAGTAGTATGGTATTTTTCTTGTTTAAAAGCACTTCAATTTTACTTGCTCTTGTAATTAAATTAGAGGTAATTAGATTAAGGAGGCTTCTACCTTTTATAAATTGAGTACTAAAAAGGTAAAACTGTGAAATATGATTATATCAGTATAAATTTTTCAATAAATTTATCCGACTGATTTTTCGATCTACAAAGCGATAAAGTTAGGCATTTTAATACGGGCTCTCATAGAAATCTGTATTTAAATGTACTTGTTTGCAAAAAAATCCATTATATGGGTGTACCATATAAACAAAAAACCAACCAAAAAAAGACTTTACGATTCTGAACAAATAAGCACTAGAAAATATCAGTCACCGACCAACGTTGATCCATATATATTAATCAAAACGTGAAGGTACAATTTTTCGGCCTATACTAAATGCATGTAAATGATACATATACCACACAAGTTCCGTACATAACAATGCTTATTTTTCAAAATTGATTATAAAAAGATTCTCCTTGTATCTGCCTTAAATTTCGTGCACACATTCTGAAGTTGTTGATGAAGTATATTTTATTGAAGAAGTCAGAATTCTAGGCGATTTCCAACAAATTTTCGTTGTTCAAAGCGTTTGAGTAAAGGTTAGAATTTGTTTCCACATTAATTGCAAAACTCTTGATTTTCTATCAAAACTATCAAAGGCAAGATATTTTAACGAGTAATCATAAGTTATTTAAACATTCACTTGTACTTTTCGTGCAATAGTAAATTTTACACCGTTTTAATGATTGGATACTCAATCTACTGAGAGTAAGGTATAACGACGCCTCAGGTCGGGCGAAGAAAAACTTCCATAATGCAAAGCATTCTTATGTATCATAATTATTAACTTATATTTTGTATAGAAGGTTTTAATAATGACGTTTTAGGCGCTAATTATTGGATAGTAAATAATTTTAATAAAATGATGCTCGCGATCTTTACCAGCGAGTTTGTGTTTTTTAACGTGTAATTTTTTCTGGTAATAACTTTGTCGTAAAAAATGCAATTATATGCAAGGATAAAACGAACTAAAGCACGTAGCTTTCAGATTAAATGCAGAGCGTCTCAAGCAGCTCCGCATACAAAATCAGATTCTCACTTAAAAAATGTGTTTATTAATTCTAAATACGTAAACTATCATTCGTAAAAACAACAAATATTATCAACAAATAATTGAGAAAACAAAATCGACACTAAAGCATTGTATCACTGTGGCACCAGAGGCTAGTATGTTTCATTTGATTGTTGTTTTTTATTTGTAAAATGTCTTCGTTGAAAAAATATAATGTGAATAAATAACGAATAGAATTAAAACTTATAATCCTTCATTAAGGTGGCTCATCACTCCTGTCTAGTGCATATTTTTAATATTTTACCATAAATGTTTATTTAATGCTTTGAGAAGTGTCCCTTAACCTGACAATAATATAGCTAGTGCTAAATATCATGCGGTTTTTTTATGAAATATTGTTGTTAAATTCTTCACATACCGAAGCTTGGAAAAAAAAACAATAAATTACCTGAATCTTTTCTAATTTACATCTGATTTTTAATTTTTTGGGCTTATTCTCTTCCTTGAACAAATCTATTGAGAGTTACCGCGGAAAAAATTGCAAAAACTTGGACAGAATCCCCAGAAAATTCAATTATTTGTACAGGAATACGAAAAATAAGTAAACAATTAAATTTTTTGGGGAACTTGTCCAAGTTTTTGCAATTTTTTTCCATGATTACTACCAATGGATTTGTTTAATGAAGAGAATGAGCCCAAAAAATTAAAAATCAGATGTAAATTAAAAAAGATTAAGGTAATTTATTGATTTTGTTTTCAAGCTTCGGTATGTGGAGAGTTCAGCAACAAAATTTTCTTAAAAAAAAATCGCATGATATTTAGCACAAGCTACATTATTTTCAGGTTAAATGACACTTCTCAAACTTAAAATAAACATTTATGATAAAATATTCAAGATATGGGCTATATACTCGTAGGGGTGATTAGCCACCTTAAATGGATAAGCATTTTAAAAGTCAAGGTAGTTGACTTTTACAAAATTTATGAAAGAAGAAGTAAAGAAGAAACCGCGCGAGGTAGCATGACGAAAGTACCTTTTAGATTTTACTTAAGGAGGTTTCATAAGCACATGTAGCTATATTCTAAAATTATTTATAAAGTAAGTTGTGCAAATCTTATAACATAAAAATAATTTTCATATGAGAAGACAATAATCTTTGTGTACAAGAAATATTTTTTAATTTTTATAGTACAAGCTAAGATATTGTCAATAGGGACCTTGCATGCAAAATTCCCTAGGGGGACACTTTTTCCAAAATACGAGTACTTCTCCCAAAGCCGTTTTTCTTAAAGCTCATTTTTCCCAATAACCATTTTTTCTAAAGACATATTTAATTATAATATGAGCAAAATTTTTTTTTCTTCGTTTATTTGCAATTTTATATGACACGCAATAAGTGAACACGTCGTTGTTGCACACGTACGTATGACACTTTTGAACTACATTTAGAAGTTTGTCTTCAAATTGCCTTCTCTTTCCATCAATTCCTTTTCTTATGCGTTGTCCCAGCTGTAGCTGACGTAACATGATTTCAGTGTCAGCCTGTTCCTTTTAAAGCTCTTTGAAAAAAACGTATGAACTTGGGTTATAATTCCCAACAACTAACTGGAATCTATTGTGCCACCCTTCGGATGTATTATTTGTTCGTGCTGTACCGTCTAAGACTGAATCAAACTGATTCTATAACTGCTGAGCATATCTTGGAGAATAGTAGATGAACCTCACTCCTCCAATGCATCTTCGAATTCTCAAACGGCGTACGTACGTAGTCTCGAAATAATCGACGATAGGGTCCAATTTATCAGGCAATTTGTCACGAATGAGTTGGAAACATTCAACTACTTTATCGGCGTTTTTACGTTTTTAAGTCCTCGACGGAATATTTGAGCGGGAGGCATATCTGGGTGCTCTTTCGCGATTCTTTTTATTCCAGCTTTCAATTTTACAGCTTGCACTTCCTCCAAATTCGGTGCATGAGTGTGGGGAGAAGCGTCTATCCCTTTGTACACAAAGATGTTTTTCGGATCGGTTACAGGCGCTGTTATAATGCGCGCGGTGCATTCGCCTTTATTTTGGCAATTCCAATACACACGCTCTTTTGGCTGTGAATGTTTATAATATAAAAAACCACTACAATGTAGAAAAAAGCTTTTTGCTGATTCGATGAGCTCAACTTTAGCCATTTTACTAGTAATTTATTTTACTATTAATTTGTATTAAACTATGGATAGACTGATTTTGAAATTTTCGTAACCTCGGAGTGTACGTAACCAAAAGTTTGGTAACGACATATGAATGAATGTAGTTACAAAAACCCATAACAAATATCGATTTTTTCATCGCAATTGTGCAAGGTACTCTGGCTTACACAGAAGTAGGATCTTATATTAAATAGTGACCATAAAAAAATAGAGTCAAGGACGACTCCAAGATTTATGACGATATCAGAGAACGGGACGGTGACGCCCTCCCACAGATCAACGCAAGGAAGACCCCCAGCACAGAGATCATTGATGGCCCTGTTTAAGCCAAACAGTATGGCCTGAGTCTTTCCCGCGTTGAGTCGAAGAAAGGCACTCACCGCCTAGTTGGCTACCACACCAGCGCCAGCGGCTTGCTCCCGCACAGCCAGCCCCTCCACAAGCGCATTCTTGGGCACATCATAATAAATCTGAAGGTTATCCGCATACATATAGTGTCTAACCCCCACAGAAGCTAAAACGTCGCGTAAGTAATTAGCATATAAGCAATACAACAAGGACCCCAGGACCGAGCTCTGCGGAACACCAATATTTGTACCGATCTACTTTGAGTCACATTCAGCACGAGTCCTGAAGCACTACTCTCTGACAGTCAAGTAACAGGCGATCCACAAGAGCACGCTCCTTAAAAATCCTTGCTGTTTAAGCCTCTTGAGAAGACGAGAGGGGGAGACAGTTTCAAAAGCAAAATAAGATTCTCGATCCTTTTCAGGCAGGTTTTCGGCGACGCAATTCGACGCAGACAGCCATTTTAAAAATAACTGAGGACATACGTTTCAATACTGACAGGAGACGAGTGACGATACTCTTACTCTTTGACTTTAGCGTCCTGAGTTATTTTTAAAATGGCTGTCTGCGTCGAATTATATCGCCAGAAACCCGCCTGGAGAGGATCGAGAATCCTATTTTGTTCAAATTTAATTTAACTCCCGTACTACAACTTGTTCCATTATTCAATATTTAATATATAGAACGCGTCTTCTATACTCGATTTTTCGAACAGAATTATTTTTAAGCGTGTGTGTTTAATTACATTGCACCCACACATGAATACACATTGACTTTATACCAAGCAAATTCAAGCCTCTGTTGAAATTCATACTTGGTGCCTCCGTTAACAAAGAGCGCGAAGTGTAGGGAAGAAAAAATTTGAAAGATAGGAGAAAAAGGATGGGATTCATTTTGACCTCGACCGCTAGCTGGGACTCGTCAGTGTCTAGCTTCATACGAAGACGTCTTACACTTACACGCGTACATAACCGCGAGGGCGTGATTGATGTAGCGTGTTACAATTGGCATTTTTATTTTAATCGTATGCCAGAATTCATTCAAATTTAATAAAACTCCCGTACTATATCTTGTTCGATTATTCAATATTTAATATATAAAACGCGGCTTTTATACTACAATTTTTCGAACAGAATTATTTTTAAGTGTGTGTGTCTGTGCAATTACATTGCACCCACACATGCATACACATTGACTTCATACCAAGCAAGTTCAAGCTTCTGTTGAAATTCATACTTGGTGCCTCTGTTAATAAAGAGCGCGAAGTGTAGGGAAGGAAAAAGGATAAAAAGGATGGGATTTGTTTTGTCCTCGACCTAATCCCTGGTACGGGAGTTTAATTAAATTTGAATGAATTCTGGCATACGATTGAAATAAAAATGCCAATTGTCACACGCTATATCAATCTCGCCCTCGCCGTCATATATGCGTATCAGTGCTAGTGTTAGACGTGTTCGTGTGTAGCTAGATCGCTAGCGCACTACACTGACGAGTCCCAGCTAGCGGTCGAGGAACCTGCCCGACCTATGCCATACATACTTAAATCCTAAACTCTTGGTAATATGTGTGTAGCCAACAAATCATTTATACACTATTTTTGATGGTACTTCATCCACAAAAATAGGGGTATGACATATAGGCGCACGGGCACAACAGCCAGTCCCGACGAGTCAATATCCCTTCTACTCAAAGCGGTAAATTTACCTATTAACAACAAAATATTACTTGCTAAATCTATTTTTGCTAGATGTACCAATAAACCAATAAAGCCAATTGATTTTGGTTTGCCGCTGTATTGGTGCTCGTATTTGCATTGAAACTGCTGTTAACCCCGGTAGAGTTTTCAGCATCGGCCGAAAGTCGTCGGTCCCCGCGACGCGTGGGGAGAAGGGGAAGCACCCGAGGTACGCCTTCATCGCGCAGATCGGGATATATAGCACCAAGGACGATGCGAGCAACATCGCACGGACAATTTTCATCTATGATGCTTCTACTTATCCCCAATATAATTAATCCGTCACCAGTCGCCGCACAACCCATCCCCGACACGCGCCTCGACGACCGAACACTCTGGGTACCATTTAAGTACTTGTTGTGGTTAATATTATTATAACATTCCACCGTATCACCCTCGCTATTATTCCCATTTAACATATTTATACTATCAACAAGTTCATTATTGCATGGTGACGACTGGCCCAGACTTATTGACTGTGAGTGGTTGAGCAGGCCGTGTGTACTAGAACTGCTCTTAAAACTAATAATTGCGTTAACCAGATAGGAATTCTCGCTTTTGAGCACCTTCATATCAGCAGACAGTATGTCTACAAAAATATTCTGATTTATTGATTGTTTTTCCAAAAATTTTATTTTATCAAAAGTTGAATATTGAGCTGTATAAGAGTATCAAACGTGTCTAATTTGGACATTATAATGTCTAGCTTACTATCATCGCAATTCAGCTTCTTAGGCCTTACATCTGTGACCAGGTCTGTAATCGTATGGGTCGGCAATAACGATGATGATGGTGATGAGCTCTCTGAGCCAACTGTCGCGACATCGCCGTGTTTCTGAGTGATGAGAGAACATGACAAAAATAAGTTTGAAGGCAAAGGCAGCACCCGGTCCGACTCAACGTCGTAAATCGCAGTCAAGATCAAAGCCGACTGCACTGTGAGCCCCTGCCTACCAGGGAATCAGCGGGCTATAAGGCCCCGCAAGCATCCTTGCTTTATGTGTCAGAAGCAGATGATGATGGCCCTGCAGAAGACAGTGGCGAAGCAGGACGCTGTAGCGGAACTGCACGCAGCCACTAACCCCTGCCGATAGCCGACAGCTTTCTTCGTTGAGAAAGAGAGGCCACCGCTCGATCTCTTTCTCATCGCTGCCGATGGTTTGTGCACCGTCAAAGTCTCCCTGTCAGTCTCCTTACAGGCCAGACATGCAGGTATTTTGGGCATGTCGCTGATTCCCCGCTTTATGACAGATATTATGATGAGGTGCATCACACCTATCGCATCGCTGCATTACCGCGCCTAGTTTTTCGGTCTTCTTGCACGTTCGGCTGGATGTTCTGCTTGGTGACATGCATAACGTCGTCAGCTGTGTTGTTGTCGTTGTTGTTTTGTTTTGGTTTTTGTCTGCTCCGAATTGCGCGATTCCTTAAGCATACACTCTGCCAACTGCAAAGACGAGAGTCCCGTACTAGGTTTTTCTCTTTCACGACTGCGCGTACGCAGCTAGTTCGGAAATATCAGCGGGAGTGTTCGGGAGACGCGCACGGATATCATAGTGCATTGGGGACACAGAGAGAGAGAGAGAGAAGCAGGCGCGAAAAACAACGAGTCCTGAAGGCCGCTGGTCGGCCGAATCACCGGGTCCCGGAGCCTAGTTGCCTGTTTCATCGACGGTCTCGTCGTGCAGCCGGTGGACGAATTATCAGGACATCCTGATACCAAGGTGGTGTGGCGCGGAGTTGGAAGCCTAGGAGAGCAGAGTGGAAGTAAAGAGCGCGAGTGGAGGTTAGAAGGTAGGTGGTGACACGGAAGAAAGTCTTTCGTGTCAACAACTGACTTGGTTTTAGGCCAGGGCGTCAACATTTGGGTTTTGTGTGAGAGTGTGACAGTATCGGTAAGTACGGGATAAGCCAAGCCAAGAACGCAGAGCAGGTGGGTCTTCCGCCGTCGAAATCGTATGACCTCGAGCATCCGGGGACTGGCGGTAGAGAGAGAGAGAGAGCGGCCATTTTGAACGCACGCGAATGCGGACAACCACGCGAGCGGTTTGGGCCTTTAAACGCTACAAGTGTGAACGTTTGGCCGGAAAGAACAGCCGGGGAACTGCCCCGTGATATACCGGGAGTAGACGAGCAGCGTATAGGCCAAGAGGGAGAGGGCAAGAAGTTTAGCCCGTAATCAGGCGTGTCGTCGTGTGTACATGCTGGTGTGTGAGTACAGATGTGGCCACAGCTACAGGTACGGCAGGCCAGCTTTTCGAGATGCATTGCTAGGCCCGAGGAGCCACGGCCGACGGAGTAGACGATGATCGTCGCAAAACTCCTACTGGATAATACCTACCCCTATAGAAATATGTATCGGTACATGTTACAGCGGAACAAATCTATCTAGACCTGGAGAGAGGCAGGAATTAGTTTGAGTGTATAATTTTGGCCGGATAAATGGTGCTGGGCACCAGTGAAATTTAATTTTTCAGGTTGGGCCACGTATTACACTGATTCTAATAGATATGCCATTTGAATTCAAACGTTGGCCTTTTCCAGTGTAACTCGCTTTTGCAATGACGATCAACAAAGCACATGGACAATTTGCAAAGCTACAAGTTTGTGTGCTTGATTTGGAAAATTCGTGCTTCTTAGATGGACAACTGTATGTTGCCAGCCCACGCGTCGAAAGACCTTCTGATTTTTTAGTGTACGCATCAGACGCGAAAACAAAAAATCGCGTATCGTGCACACCCTTGAATAGATTAATAGAATTCAAATGACACTTTGGATATATTTTTGATTTACAATAAACAAGTTTCAATAAAAATAACCCAATGTATATTGAATTTTATCATAACAAATTTGTTTGAATTTCCTTTCTTCTGAGATCGCAGCAACACGCGACGGATCAAGTAGCTTCTATTTATAAAAACAAAGGAGATAAATTTGGTCACTAACTATTGGTCAATTTCCATTCTGAAAACTGTAGCCAAATAACTTTATCAAATAGTTACTGAAAAATTGCCCATTTATTTGCGTGATTTCTTGGTTGACAAGCAGCATGGCTTTAGACAGGGCAGGTATACCGTTACTCATCGTAAGTTCTTCAGCAACACATTTTCGATGCTTTAGACATGGATCTCGAATTAGACTCCACGTATTCTGATATCTCTGAGGCCTTTGATCTATCGTACTATGACTGCGTGGTATTGTAGGCTGATATTGATGCATTTAGTAATTAGTGTGATACAACTAGTAATTATTAGTATACTGGTAATTCTCGAAAATGTTGTCTTATTACCTGTACCTAATTTCTTTAGTCTACAATATAGGATAAAAACATAAGTGGTAATAATACCAATAGTGTTTGAGAAGCCATAGATGCCGTCCGTTTTTTTTTGTGAGAGGTGCCAGCATATTTATATTTATAATCATTTACTGTATATATATATCGTACTTTGTTCACAGAAATAGATATAAAACTATTGGTTATAACGCGTGATTATCTTAGCATCCCTGTCTGTTTATTTATTTTTTCATCATGATTTATAAATTTTATATCAGACTCAAACATTTTAAAATGCTTGACCTACTTTCTTTTGATTTCAGTGGTATATTGACATATCAACTCTTGAATTAAATAAAATTTGAATTTTCCTTCTATCAATTTTCCCACTAATATATTGTGGATCAAGACAAAATTATTCCTGAAACAAAGCTTTCACTAATAGTATACGTACTTGCTTTGTATGTTACAAAACATTGTAACTCTTCGGCTATACTATTATCATTGCAACTCGTATTTTCAGTACCTATATTTTTTACACGATTCATCGTGCACGTTAAATAATATCTATTATTTTTTTTTCCACAAATATTAATTGTAACATAAGAATTATATCGCAACGATAATACTCTAAAAATGATGTTGTTGCTTGTTGATCGCATGATGTCGACTCGTCCTGCTTGAGTTTTTGGTATTGTTAACCTTGCTGTCTATTTTGTTTGCTCATTGGTTGGCTTCTTTGTATGAGAATTTTGAATTTAATGAATCATCTATATTCTTGAATTTTTTTTTCTCTTTTCTTGATACTGACCATATACACGTAATTTTTACACTTCATTTTCAGCAATTTCTGGTTTTAAAGCTTTCTTCAATGCTGTATTTAGCTTTGTCACCTCGATTTTTAACAATTCTGCATTTATAGACTTTCTTTTCATTTCCACTACTAATTGATCCACAACTTAGTCACCTACATCTTTATCTTTGAGTCGACTGATTCGACAAAGTAAGTAAGACACTGGTTATCACAAATAATCTTTTACTACCTTAACAAGCTCAGCATATGCATTTTCTTCTCGCTTCCAGGGCTTGTAAATCTTATCGACTACATCGTACGTCGCACAGTGGGCTAGAATGCCTAAATTTGTCTCAAAATAAGATAACGATTGACAGGAAACTCTGATTGGGATTTTTTTTTTATTTTAAAGGGTTTGAATAGTAGAATAGAGGAAAATTATCCCCCAGTCGCACCCTAACTCGAGGAGGGGGGGCAGCAAAACCCCCCAAAGTCCCCCGAAACAAAAAATCAGCCTCTTGCAGTGAAAAAACATTATATTTAACACTGATTACGGAATAAAAACTGTCTACAGGCTTTGATTGTAACGAAACCTAGTATAAGTGATGATTTAAAAAAAATTCAAATGACGGCAGCAATATGGCGACCCAAATAAACAAAATTTTAGGAAAATTTCTTGTTGTTTTGATGAATTTGATATGATCCTTAATATTAACGTTAAAATTCATTTTTAGTTACATACAGTTCAATTGGCTTATGCAATTTTGTATTCAAAATAGTGGCTGGCGCGAAATGGCGGCTGGCGCTAAATAGCGGTTGATGTATATTCATCTCCAAAGTCCCCGCAACATGGGTGTTAGATCAAAGAGCTTTCTAAGTAGGATGAAATGAAATAGACTGCACCTTGATTCATTCAAAATGGTGATCGATACAAAATGACGGCTGGCACGAAATGGCGGTTGATGTATATTCATCTCCTAAGTCCCCGCAACATGGGTCTCAAATCAAAGAGCTTTCTGAGTAGAATAAAATAAAACAGACTGCACTCTGATTAATTGTAAATGTTGACTCATATAAAATGTCGGCTAACGCAAAATGGTGGCTGATATACATCTCCTAGGTTTATGCTATATGGGTGTTAAATACAGGAGATAATACATAATGGCGGCATGTCAATATCTTTGAAGCTCCTGCAATATCGGTTTTAAATAATTAGTCCACCTAGGTGACTATTGAATTAAGTTATACCGTTATGATTATTACATTAAGGACAGTACTGATACTTGCCATCACACAATGGCAGATTGATTTTTATTTACGATTACTTTGATATAGGTTCCAAACAAAAAGTTTTCACAGGGATATTACGGCCAGTTTTATAAATTTACTCAAGTTGCACGTGGATGATTGATGATGAAACATTTCCATTCTTGTAGTTATCTACTTGTTATTTAATTTCAGTTTTATTTGCATGAAAAATCGTTGAACGAAAGGACAAAATTAATTTTTTTAGTTTTCGAATGTATTTAATTGAATTAATAGCATTATTATGGAGCAAAAAGTTTAAATCATGATTTTGTTTTCTTAGGAGTAGTCTGTATCTGCATACAAAATGAAAACAGCAACAGATTTTTGAAATGGGTAGGAAAATTCTTAAGTATAGTTGATTACACACTCATACGCACATGCTCTCATACACGCTACCACATACATCATACACACACTTAAACTCACACGCAGTCACACGAACATACGAATGGCCGTTTTTAGTAGATAATTCAATATCAATGCTAGAAATAAATTTTATACTACGTAACTTGGGAGCAACATTAAAGATTTCATAATATCTCATGTGTCTTGTCTCCTGAGGGAGATCTGATGGTACAGAACATTAGATCTGAGGCTTCTTTACATGGGCCCATGGTATATATACGAGTTTACGTCGCACTGTTGAGGAATAGAGTGTTCAGAAGTGCTAATTTTTTCATTGCAGGTACGTAAACAATAAACATCTTTATAAAATCTACACATCAAATTTCATTAAAAGCAAACCTTTTTCAGTAAGAAGTAAAATCATTAATTTCGGTGATACCCAGTAAATTTACCAAAGCACATATAAAAGGCATCGTTTATTATTCAGTCAATGCGAAAAATAGATTAACATTCATTAAATGTGAAAATTTTTAACAATTTCATAAAACAATTGAAGAAAAATTGACAAGATACCTTCAATTTTTCAAATGTTGAAAATTATAAAATAAACAGTTGTCTGAATCATCATTACGCAGTTTATTTTAAAACAATTCGTTGTTTTGATTGTGCGTAACAAGTTATCGTTTTAAAAACACTTAAATAATTACATTGTTTATGAATTTACGCGCAGCGTAAATTTTTTTATGTAAACTGACTAACCGATAAACATTTAATACAATGATGTCACATAAAAGTGTTGCTGAAAATCTTAATCGAAGTGCACTACACGCAGAAGAATACCATAAAGAAATTGTAGGTACACATCAGGAATAAACCAGAAAAGTAGTCACTTTTGATAATTTCTAAAATAAATTTTTTTTCGGTTCGCTTCATGCTGCATCTAAGAGCTTTACGAGTAACTGTTAAAAATCCACGAAAATTAATCTAAAATTATACCCTGACCTAAACAATGCTTTTTTTTTGGTCTTACGTTTTGTTTACATTAGTATTATATAAATTTTATACACCTACAGAATCTGCAATGTTTGATTGACCACTACGTACGACTTAGGAATCTTACACAACTGGCCGTAATATATCTGTAAAAACTTTTTGTTTGGAACCGATGTCAAAGAGATTGTAAATAAAAATCAATCTGCCATTGCATGACAGCAAGTCGCAGTACTGTCCGTAATGTATTAATTATAACGGTGAAACTTTATTCAATAATATTACCTAGGTGGACCAATTATTTAAAACCGATATTGCAGGAGCTTCAAAGACATTGACAAGCCGCCACTATGTATTAGGTTCTGTATTTGATACCCATATAGCATAAACCTAGGACATGTATATCAGCCACCATTTTGCGTTAGCCGACATTTTATATCAGTCACCATTTACAATTAATCAGAGTGCAGTCTGTTTCATTTTATTCTACTCAGAAAGCTCTTTTATTTGACACCTATGTTGCGGGGACTTTGGAGATGAGTATATATCAACCGCCATTTCGTGCCAGCCACCATTTTGTATCGATCACCATTTTGAATGATCCAGATGCAGTCTATTTCATTTTATTCTACACAGAAAGCTCTTTGATTTGACGCCCATGTTGTGGGGACTTTGCAGATGAATATACATCAAGCGCCATTTCGTGCCAGCCGCCATTTTGTATCGATCACCATTTTAAATGAATCTAGGTTCAGTCTATTTCATCTTATTAAACTTAGAAAGCTCTTTCATTTGACACCCATTTTTCGAGGACTTTGGAGATGAATATACATCAAGCTCCATTTCGTGCCAGCCACCATTTTGTATCAGCCATCATTTTGAATGAATCAAGGTGCAGTCTGTTTCATTTTATTCTACTCAGAAAGCTCTTTGATTTGACACCCATGTTGCGGGGGATGTGGAGATGAATATAAATCAACCGCCATCCCGTGCAAGCCGCCATTTTGTATCGATTACCATTTTTAATGAATTAAGGTGCAGTCTGTTTCATTTTATTCTACTCAGAAAGCTCTTTGATTTGACACCCATGTTGCGGGGACTTTGGAGATGAATATACATCAACTGCCATTTCATGCCAGCCGCCATTTTCCGCCAGCCACCATTTTGAATACAAAATTGTATAAGCCAATTGAACTGTATGTAATGAAAAATTAATTTTAACGTTAATATTAAGGATCATATTAGATTAATCAAAAATAGAAATTTTCCCGAAATTTTGTTCATTTGGGTGGCCATATTGCTGCCGTCATTTTGAATTTTTTTTAAATCATCACTCATACTAGGTTTCGTTACAATTAAAGCCTGTAGATAGTTTTTATTCCGTAATCAGTGCTAAATATAATGTTTTTTCACTGCAATAGGCTGATTTTTGGTTTTGGGGGACTTTGGGAAGTTTTTACTGCCCCTCCCCCCGAGTCACGGTACGACTGGGGGATAATTTTCCTCTATTCTACTGTCCAAACCCTTAAATTTTTGTATTCAAAAGCTAAACCAAAATGTGTTTCTCCCCATACGCATTCACGTGCATACTAGATATTTTTACGTAAACTGTGCTGTAACAGGGCATCATTTCCTGTACTCGCTGAAAACTGCAAGGTGTCCATCTGTATTTAACTGGTTCACGATATTTATTCACGACATTAAAATAGCTTATGAACTAATTGATATCAATGCACTGTTAACTACGCAGTTTTTTATTAGGTGAATGTAGATTTTAGGTTGGAAAAGTGCTTGTACTGGGAAAAAGTGCATTGTAGATAACAAAACTGCTAACTGATACATGTGCTTACATTTACGTGCTGATGGATATTTTTGTTTTACCTGCTACATGTGTTTTATTTGACGACGCATTACAGGTGCGTATGAAATTCGTTATAAAAAAGTATTTTTATTTCTCTTCCAAATTTTAAATTAAAAAACTAAAAATAAGTTGTTGAAAACATTTTTGTGTACGATGACATAATTTTTATTTTTATTTTGGAGGACAAATCAAATTAGCCACATTCACTTTACTAAATAGAATAGCTCTTTTTTTATAAGCGTTGACTGTAAAGTACTGTTCTATACGGTCTAATAATTTCTTTCAATCGTTCTTACAGATATTAAAATCTAAGTACGCGGTAATTTCTTTTTTTTTTTTCTGATTATTTTTTGCCTTTTTATTATCGACTTCTTCCTTGATTTTAGTCCTTTCTTTTTAAATATCTTAAACGTTTTTAGTTGATGGTCTCTTCCATCAGCTATTTCTTGCCATAAGTATGCTCAAAATTGTTTTCTCATTTATCAATTGTATCATTATCTGCAACGTCGATACTGTTTGCACTCAACATTACAAATATTTCCTTTTTACATGACTCTTCTTTTCAAACACTTTCTTGTATACCCAGCGTTTGTACTATGTTTATTATCACAAAATTTTATTTTTCACTCGTTTACGTAGTGTAATATATCTATCCTTGTCACCAGTTTTAGTATATACACATACTTATACTATGAGCGGTACGGAAAGAAAAAGGAGCCAGATAAATGAACCACTCTTAGCTGAGGCTGAATATCAGTTGTACAATGAATTCAAACTTACAAGCTAGGTGATGATATTATAAACATGTATCATTCTATATTATCTATTTAAACATTTGTAAGTTAATTTTATATTTGTAATTGCAAACCTTGTGTATTCTTATATCATATGCTAAGCAGCAAATGTCATTATCTGAATGAACCAAACAGATTTTAGGCGAAGCTAGCGCCATGTTTTTACGTACGGAGTACACCTGATATGCTTTGATTCTCGGCTTTAATATCAAAGTATCTCCAGGTACCTGCAATGCCTGCAGGAAACTGAGCAAATCATCCAATGGGAGATCACCTTTTCTACGTTTAATACCGAAAATTATAGCACATCAGGTGCACATGTGTTGTGGCACAATGTTCTGCTACTATAAAAAATAATACCTAAAACGGCTGTGCATAACATTCTTGTTGATTTCTGTCATATTCATCACACCGTGTGAATCCTTACATCATGTACGAAATAGCACATATTATTGGGAATCAACCACTAAGTTGTAAGACCAAGCTAAAGCCATGTTTTTACATGCAACATACATTAGTTTTGCTAAAATTTTCTGCTCAAACGCAAGAAAATTATCAAGATAGATGCCGCTTGGCCGAGAATCCTTAACGCCCACGATCATATTTATTACACCTTATGTATCCTTACCACTTGTGTACGCCTTGGGTGCTGGTTAGTAGATGTTTTCGCCATTGGAATGAACCAATGAGATTTTGGGCTAAGCAAGCACCATGTTTTTGGATGTATTTAGCTACAATGTTTACAACTATGCCTTAAAATACCCAATATGGCTCCTAATTGGCTGGAAATTCAAATTTGTAGTTATAATATGTAACACATCTGGTGTCTCCTTACATTGAGTCCTTTCATAATCATACAAGAAAAGTTAATTATAAAGTAAGATCCTGATGCTTTAGTGAGGATAATTATCTGTTTGCGGGAGTATTGGCGCAAAAAGCGCTTGGGGGCGAAGACTTACTAGTATTAGCTGTGTGCAATAATTTGAAACAGCGCTGCAGGGTGAAAATTGGCGGTGTTGGATAACACAAGTACATGGTCTCCTATGGGTTACGATGTTTAATAATTTTTTTTTTTGCAACTTTAACGCATTTTTGATACTTGAAAAGAGGGTTGTCAGTGTCAATGATATGTTTTAAACATAAAACAATGTTTTGTTGCACCTTCAATATTTTTTTTTATTGTAGAAAAAATTGCTTTTAGGTTTGAATCAAATTATCGACCCTAAAAAGCCTTATTTTAGGTATCAAAGATGCGTTAAAATTACAAAAAAAAACTATCAAAGTTCGCAGCCCTTAAGACATCATCTACTCGTGTTATCTAGCACCGCCAAATTTTATCCTTCAAAGGACGCTGTTTCAGATTACTGCACACAGCGAATATGTTTTCCTATATTATAAAGTAAATTTATGCGTGGCATAAGTGATATCCCCTTCTCGCCCTCACACTATTTTTATTACCAGTACATATTTGTCATAGAATAAGGTAAAAATAGGATTTTTTCCTTTTTTGTTTCTACAGGTAACCCACACACCCCCTCTCCCTTTTTCGATTAGCCCCCCACAATCTTTTTACGGGCATCCACGAGTGACGGGAAGATGTTCTGTTTTTTTCATGTTTAAAATATATTATGCCCCTACAGCCCCATACATCTAAAGTATGAATCCCCACGTATTTCTTCACCACCCAAAGCCCCCAACACTTCCGAATCCTCCTAAGAACCGCCAAAATCTTTAAACAGATGTCCGAATCACGCACAACAACCCCCCTCTCCCCCACATTTCGGCCAAGTTCTTAAGAGTGTAGCATAAGCCTTCTCCACAGGACTCCCAACAGCAGTCTTACTATTAATAATCTTTCGAAGAGAAACAAAAATATTTTGAAGAAACGGAAAAGGCTCCACGGCCACAAAAAAAAGTTCTGCTCTTATTTCAGAAAATAAAACATAATATGTTTTATTAGGTTATAATTTAACCTTATTCAAGAAATAAATAAGATGTAGATGTATTTGTTAGTATATCTTGCATAATAATTGTATTATTTAAAATAAGAAATAATTTCAAATATGAATATCAAAATGATTAACCAGTTATTTTTCATTTGTCTCATAAAGTAACCATCATATCCCCTACAGCTTCTATAATAAATAAAGGAATATTATGAAAAATTAATCGATTTAATAAATAAATACAAATAATTATATGACAGAACAAAACTATACATGGACAAAAAAATTAACCACCCTATTGAATATTTCAACCGTGGTCGTCGACAGATGCTCTACGTATTGGAAGAAGATAAAAATCCTTTATCTATGCATCGAAAATCAAATATTTATTTTAAAACAAGACAAATATTTATATCGGTCTTACAGTCAAATCAATAAATAAACATTAATACTATTTTTAATTTGACGTATGTGTGTGTGTAATTTTTAAAATTACACCCACACATGTATAGACATTTTAGCAGATATAGTTTGAATATATTATGTTTAATAATTTTATACTTAAAGCCCGTATACAGCAAGTACAAACCTGCAGAATATTTGGTGCGTGAATAGTTTTTTTTCATATTCGTTTTCTCTTTTTTCAGGTGTAAACCAATGTTAATTTATTGATTTCGTACAGGATCATGAGCCATTTAAGGAGTAACATGCCAACATAAGAAACAGCATCCAAGAGTTCTAGTATGTGAACAAAAATTTTATATTACGAATTTGTCTAAACAATAAAGAATGCATCAAATAATTTAAATAATGAAATAACATAAAAACAATAAGTCATTAAAAAGTATACATTTGTAATATATTTCTTACCAACGGAGCAAAGTACAACATGCGCGCCTAAGGGCAAGGTTGTTGTGTCTTTTTGCCGACATTTTCCTTACCGAGGGCCCAAAGTGCTGTTTTGCGCCCGTGGGCACACTTTGGGCCCGCTCATGACTTTCCGCCCTAGGGCAGGAATGTCATTTTTCTACCTCAGGCCTTTTTGGAACCCTGGTACACCCTCGGTAGAAAAATTAGCATTCTCCACGCATGTGCATTTGGCCAGGGCCGTCCCAACAGTTCCTCGGGCGTTGCTTCGCAAGCGCCCTCGGGCCCAGGGACCGCCCTGGTCGGATGCACATGAGTGGCGAACGCTGTTTTTCCTACTGAAGGTGTACCAGGATTGCAAAAGTGCCCGAGGTAGGAAATAGTATATTTCGTACCTGGTGGCGCATGTCGCCAGGGCAATCCCTGGGCCCGAGGGCGTTTGCGAAGCAACGCCCCAGGGACTGTTGTGATCGCCCTGGTTGGATGCGCACCAGGTGCGAACGCTATTTTTCCTACCGAGGGCGCAGTAAACGACCAAAGGTGACCAAAAACGCC